>JANTBZ010075141.1:0-20319 GCA_024741255.1 Exechia fusca | reverse complement strand
AAGACTGGAACTAAGCTTAAACTACTGAATAAGGCTTAGAACGATCAGACTCTACCCTGTTCCCTAACCCCATGCCCTTATTAATCTATCCTCCGGTATTTACACAGAATGTCGCCTATCATAATTAATTTACTTTGACTTTCATAAACATGCATTCAACATATAAGAAATATTGCGGAGTCTTTATTGTTAAACCTCGTCCTACGCTCACGCTCAGTCATTCGAAGCGGGTGCAATTACAAACATAAATAAACAGCGCCCAATGAATAAACACGCGCTCGCATGCGAACACACACACACAAAAGAATCAAACATAAATGAACTACTATACGCTATACGAATGCGAGAAACGTAACCGTTGGCTGTGCTGTGTGTTCACAAATCGATCGAATCTCTCATGCATGCAATGCATTTTGTTTGCACAGTAGAGGTAGGGGGGGACGGGGCAAACGTTCACCATTTTTTAAAACGATAAATATCTCTGGTCACATGTCGAATATCGAATTAAAAACCAATTATTGGTAATTATAATGCGCAAATTGTTCAAGAAGTTACTTATATTGTGTGATTGTCTCTGCAGAAGATACAGAAAATGTAAAATCTTCAAAATCGCGGAGTTGCGAATGTACACGTGGCAAACTTGTGAACTTGAACTAAACTACGCTTTCATGTGCGGTTATGTATTAAAAATGCTTTTAAAATAATACATTGATGATAAAGATTAAGTTCCATGAGTAGAAAAGTACGCAACGCTTGTACCGAAACCCAAATTTGTCAGTGCCAAACCGTTTTCACCGTTTGCCCCTACCTCTCCCCTATTGCACTGCACACATCATGATATAACTATGCAGTGCTCGCGCTCGCTTAGCCCGAAACCCCAACCCCAACTGGCACGACGTGTGCCAGACGCACTCTTTCGCGTCCGCGCCAGGCGCCAGCGAATGCAGCGTCTCGCTGCGACGACGACGTTTTGACGCCGTCGTTTTTTCGTCGAAGCGTCGCGTCGATTCGTCAAATTGCAATGCCATGTGCACATGAGAGCGCATGTCATCACCATGCTTCGCGAATCATATCGCATGCATGCGACACTCGCTAGCTCGCCGCTGTGTCGACTGTGTCGTTCACTGCTCTGTACGTGACACATTTGCGTCGTAACTCCACGTTTGTTATGTCAAGCCAAGAGCACAGTCGTATGTAGTTTGTAGTAGTTGCACAGCACTTTGGCTTGAACTTGTTAGCCGTGGCGACGAAACAACGACGATGTAAAAGTGAAGTGTCACGGGAATCTCGAACACACACACATACACACTCACTCACACTGTCACCCGCCGGTCTCCGGCAATATTATTCTGCAGCAAATACGCTCGCGCGCTCGTTTGCGTCGGATGCGCGCACAACGCGCGACCATTCGCACGTGTGTAATTTGGCTCGCCGTTGATAGACAAAACGGCAAACGACGTGTGGCGGCCGCTGTGTGATGTGGGCGATTTGGGGGTGGTGTGGTGTTGGATGAAAACGAAGGCGCCAGGTAAATGGCGCGCGTGCAGACTTACACGAGACACGCGTTACATGCTCTATATATTTATAACCACTGTGCGTTTGTGTATGTGTGTGTATGTGTGGTATGTGGTATATAATAGAGGTGATTGTATATGTAATACGTATAATGTGTGCGCGCACGTCGTCGTGAAGTTTTTGCGTATACGCTTACACGCGCAAATGCTCACGATGTTTTAATAATGCAAGCGGCTTGGCGGATTGTGAGTGAGCGTATGTGCGATGTGTGTGTGTATTGTTAAGCACACACGTGTAACATATAGTGGGAGACTGGGTGGAGATGCGCACTTAAAATGTACATTTCAAAAAGACTCTCGCCAGATGGTTTTCAGATTTATGTTCTAACATCATTTGGTTTAAATACTCAGTTTACCCATCCTCGAGTTATACATGCGCAAGTTCACCCCGTCCTCACCTATACGAAATGGGATATATACACATATTTACATTACACAAATACACAGGCTCGCGAATCCACCTTGATGGTGTGTGAGTGTGCTGCGTGCTGTCATTGTGTGTGCATTACATAAAGCGCACGCCGAGTTAAAGCCCAGTTTCTTCCATCTGCGATGGCGTGCTCGGCGCGAGCGACAAATTTCTGCACATTATCATCAGCATCATCATCGCGTCGTCGTCGTCGTCGCGCAAGCGGCATATTTACGACGGGCAACGCGACCGTCAACAACGACCGAGAATGCGCTCACACACAGCAGAGATATGCTATTATGCCCGCTTGTCGTCGCGGCGTGAAAATGTTCAAGTGTATGAGTGTATGAATGGCGGCGTTCGTCGTCGTGGAAAGCGCATGGCAAGTACAATGGACAGGACAGCTGTTTAATGGTTCGTTGGCGTGTATGTGCGTGTTTAGGTATGTGTGAGTGTGGTGGAATATTTATGGAGTAGTTCAGTGGTTCACAGACACACAGACACAGTCATCATAACTGAACGCAAGGCGTACGTGAGCGGGCGGTTGTCGTCGGACGTTAGCGCGACTACCCACGTAAAAGTCGATATAATAATGATGAGGAGATCTGATTTCCGCTTACGTCATCGTACATCGCACAGGGACGACGACAGTGTCGTTATATATATATTCGGTGTGCGCGACGTAAGAGGTAGGCACACACTCGAACACACACACACACACACTCGCTGATCGTTTGATTGCTGTCATTGGGGGTCGTGATATGCAATATGATCGCGATGAAGTTTGTGAATGAATATTATATAGATCGAATATCCTCACATGCACCGTTGCATGCCGTATTTCATTATGAACTTTGTAGTGCTACCGCATATCCAATCCGATTCCCTTACCTATCCCTGTACAAATTGCAGATCCACATCGGCTTGATAATAATTCTACTACCACCACCACCACCACCACCACCACCTCAACTACCACCAGAGCACTTTATCATCATCTCACTGCAGAACGCGCAATCGATAAGCTACGACCACAACCAGAGCCCAAAGTGTTTTGGCCCCCTCTACGAATACTTCTTATTATGCTGTGAATTGAACGCGAAGCGCGCTTCTCGCCTCTCGCACCCAAATCAGTGCACACACACACACATCCACACCCACACACGCGAGCTGCTCACAGTCACAAAATTTCAGGGCCAAGTTCAATTCAAGTGCAATATCATCATACGCGCGCGCTGAAAGAAATCAGCTGTATCATCAGACTCCTCCGCGCATCCGCCTCTCCTCCAAAACCTTCACAAACTACTCTGCACACCCACACACACACACGCCGCCATGCCTAAGATGTCAATTAAACGGAAACACTCAAGCGCCAACGCCAACACTGCGAGCAGCACCGCCTCGAGCGGCAGCACCAGCACCAACACCACCACCACCTCCACCAGCAGTAGTAGCATTGTGCACACGAATGCCACCATCACGCGCAAACGCCTCTTCCAGTTCCTCTTCAAGAACTACATCAAAAGTGCCTACAGTCCGGCAGCGGGCAACAGTGCGGCGCCGCCAACGGACACCGGCGGCTCGGCAGCTGCCGCGGCTGCTGCCGCCGGTCCATCTACATCCACCAATCCACCGCCGCCGACGGCCTTCTCATCGACCACCTCTACCAGCACCACTTCAACTGCACTCATTCACACGACGCCACACGGCATGCAGACCACCGCCAGCGCCAGCGGTCTCGCCGATGGCGCCACTTCCGCCGCCGACACAGTGCCAACAGTTCCAGTCGTCGCCGCTTCGGTGCGAAAGCCCGAAATGCGCGCCGAGTACTTCAACGACATGCGCGAGTGCTTCACGCAGAGTTGGCGACCACCCTTCCAGCTTCACCTGTCCGGCAAACGTAAGCAGAAGTCGGCAGCGACGAAGGAGGTGCGGCAGACGGACGCGGCAGACGCCCGAGTGTTTGCCACCGATTTT
This sequence comes from Exechia fusca, assembly GCA_024741255.1. Classification (NCBI taxonomy): domain Eukaryota; kingdom Metazoa; phylum Arthropoda; class Insecta; order Diptera; family Mycetophilidae; genus Exechia; species Exechia fusca. The sequence goes on along the minus strand of JANTBZ010075141.1, from coordinate 16,359 downwards.
CCGCCGCCGCCGGCTGAGTTTTCGAGCGCGGAGCCAAGCGGAGAGCAGAGCATCAGGGTGCAGGAGCCAAGCGGAGAGACGACGGTCGAAGCAATAGCGACGACGACGACGTCGATGAGAGCCACGGAGCCGATGGACGTCGACAAGATCGACAAGCCGGCGGAACCCGTCGAACCCGCGGCAAAAACGGTCCAACAGCCAGCCAGTAAGCCAGAGAAACCAGATCCAAAGGCAGTGAAACCGGATCCCAAAGCGACGAAGCCGGAGTCAAAGTCGTTGAAAATGAAGCTGGCCAAGTCGGTGAAGAAGGCCAAATCTGATTCTGCAGCACCGAAAATCTTGCGACAACCGTCGACGCGACCGTCGCAGGCGAACAAACAGTACCGGCCTCCGATGCCCATCGTCGACGTTGAGGAGGCCGACGAGGCGGCTGCCGATGCGGCGGCGCAACCGCCCGTCAGTATCACAGTTTCACAGCCTGTCATACCGGACGCAACGCCGACGAAGAGTCGCAGCAGCACCAGCAGCAGCAGCAGGTGAGAGAGCCGAACGACTGCCGTTAACGGACTTTTGAATTCGTTACATTTATGTGTTCGCGAGTGACCGTAATATAATCTTTTTATGTTGTCGTCGTTGACATGGATGTTCGAGTATCTCTTCGTCGGCACTCCGGGGACGTCGTTGTTTTTTATGTGTAGAGTATTACTAGACTGAATGTGTATTATCTTTAATCGTCATGCATGCGAACGCGAACACATTCAATATTGATGCGAGTATAAATAGCAACACAAATGTACGACACGCACGCTGCGCGTTCGCCCACGCATGCCGGACAAACGTGTCGGACGGGGTTTTATATTAACATACCGAGTCCGAGTCACACACACCGAGCTCACCTCGCACGCAAACAGAACGGAACATTGGCAATAAATTTCCATCAGCTCCAACCCCGTTTCAGCCGCCTACACACACACACACACACACACACACACTAGACATGTGCATGTGCATAATTGGGCGAGCATGAGTTGCGTGAGTGTCACTTCGCACTATCATTATTAACGTTTTTCCGGATGAGAAGGGATGTAGAAAGCGTGCAGCGTGTGTGTGTTTGTGTGAAATCAATATCAATAAGGATATTTACCTACTGTTGACCTTTTTTAATATAATTGGGTTTACGCCCACCTGTGCGAGCGCTTGCCGTATTTATCGGCAATGTCGCGTGTCGCGTGTGTAACATAGTATAACATTTGTAGCGTCGCTTATATCGATCGAATCCAATCGTGTGTGTGTCTGCACGGTTGTATGTTACATTACTAATTAAACGAATTGGGCACGTGCTCCTGGACTTTCGAACGTCACCATGACCTCGTGTACATTACAATACACCCCACCATGTAGAGTGGACAAGATGACACACATATCGAATTAATATCAGTTTGTATATTATACCATAATGTGTGTATAGGATACGTTCATTGATGAACAGTCGCACAGTCGATGATCGCACGCCAGTTCTGCGCTATAAAATGAATTTATTATTTTTATGATTTAGATATTTATTTAGTAACAAATTTAGTCGTTGAAGTTGCATTCATACTTACGTCGTTCCTAATAAGTTGTCCATTAGAATCTATATAGTGGTGAGTGATGCTTATTAGCCAGCAATATTGTGCATCACTTTTATCAATGAGAAGTCCTTTATAAAGGAACAGTATTATATATGCGCGACCGCCATTCAAAGAAAATGTTGAACATAAAATCGGTTATGAACTGATTGGGTAGTGATTGGTTGCAATTCCAATGAAAATACACAAGTTCTTCGGATTTTCCAATAGAAAATCGACTTGCTGGCCATTTGAACTCGATACATTGACCAACAACAATTGCACAAAACGAATTACGCTTTCATTGTGCACACACACACATGAACGCCGTCGTGCTGATTTCTATGGATTCCCAACGTTACCACACACACAGCATAAAGTTCACGCCGTATGGTCGAACACAAATTCGCAAATCCACATACGAGCACTCACAAACACACATCTCTGCACGTAGAAAAATCATCCCCCACACACATACACACACACGTGTACGACGAAACCCATTTCCATGCACACCCGCAAGCAGATTCTAGCACACACATGTCAACGATACACACGAACACCAAACCACACTATACTAGGTTGATACCTATAAGCGTGCACTATATTAATGAAAATTGAAGGCACGCCACTGGATAACAGTTCAATATGTATATTCAATTAGAACTTTCACTAATCGCTAAATACATCCACATCTCATGCATCATTTTGCCATCTTTCATATCCCTACCCCTAATATGCATTGAGTTAAATTCAATGATTTCATGAGAGTTAGCCTCGTGAGTTTTTATATCCATATCCAGTTCAGACGATATTCGGCAATGTCCGCAGAATGTTCAGTTTTCAGCAACTAAACGTGATATCTTCGAAGAACAATTTGAAAGGCACTTGATGCGAATATTGGATTTTTTGGATTGCATATTGTTCCCAGATGTCCAAACTAAAAATCTATAGCTTACCTAGAAGAATGTGCACGCTTATATGTATTAACCTAGTACACTGTGCTGTTCGTGTGCCTCCACACCCACACAATCACACACACCAGCAGCGCGCGCTCCGCCGCAACGACGACGATTCGCCAAACGCGCCTCGGCGCCTCGTCGCGCGCGCATTCGCCATTCAGTTCACAAGCGCACCGCGGGCGCAAAACACCTGCTCCGAAACACACAACACAACAGCACATTGCGCTGCAGTTCTGCATTTCTTCTGCATACTGGCGGCCAGATACCGTCCCGATCGCGCGCAATTCGGCCAATCGTTCACCATCCGTCGCCGTTGTCGTGCAGCTCCGAGCTGTGTTGGCGCTTTTGCATCGCTCGCGTGCGCCCGCTCGCCAACCGCACGACGATACCCGCAATTCGAAGCGGTTTTTTTGCGCTCGTCGTCGTCGCCACCCGCTGCTAACGAGGAGTGCGGCGCGCTGCTGCTGCTGTGATTTTCTGCAGGAACGGAGTTTTGCGCGTAACGCGCATTGTTGTGAGCGGGCGCCGGTGTTTCGGAATCGGATGCCGTTGCCGGGGGTGGCAGCTTCGCTATTCCAGACGACGTCGAGTGGTCGTTTTGCGAACAGAACGGTTCCAAGTCGTGAAGCCAAGTCGCGCCGTCATTTGATCGGCGGAAAACCTGCTGACAAATTAGCAGTCGCTTGTACTCGCGCGGAGCGCACCGTCAATTTCCGTCCAACTTCCGTTGCGAGAATTCGCCGAAAATCAAGTGCACCGTCGTCACCGCGTGAACGGCCGCCTGTGACGGGACGGCCTGAGACGAACCTATTCGGGTGTGCCAGCCGCACCAGGATATACTGTGTGTGTGTGGGTGATATGCGGATATGATAACAATAATATGGCTGTAGTGCATCGCGGTGTTCCGGTCTGATTGGATTGTGTGTGCTCGTGTGTGTTCGTGTGTGTTCGTGTCTAGTCTTAGAGACAATGTAATAGGATTTATGGTTTCTCCGGATTCAGCGAGTAATGTGTCGTCGTATGTTCGTTCGTCATATGTGTGTATTTGTGGTTTAATTTGCCTTGTGTTCATTAGTGCCGATGTCGAACTGCTGTTTGAACTATAGACAGTCGTGCGATTGTTGACGGTTTATCGTTTCGTAGCATATTTGGCATGCGCTTCGACGTCAACGTCATCGTGATCATCATGTGTGGCGGTTATCGCGTGCGTCGCGGTGTCTGCATGGATGTTGCGCACGTGTACTAGAGAGTGTTCGTACGGAAAACATTATTAGTAACATATAATCCGAGTCACAAACAACCAACATCACTATACTACTACTACGACACATCTGCCATTCACCACGACCACAACCACCACCACCATCGACGTGGCTCCGCTCATACTCGTCCATGTGCTGCTGTGCGAGTTGATTGCGATTATACAATTGGATATTTTCTGGATTCTAGTCGAGCTATGACCGTGACGCAGCTGATGGATAGACAAATTTCGCAGAACGATGGTAAGTGTACGCGGCAGCTGCAGCGTTTTGCGCTTGTCCGTTCGGCCAACTGTGCGGTCAACGCAACGGCCGCATTTGACCCGATAAACCGAACCACACATACACATATACATACTTCATGGGCTGATAAGTTTTGCGTCAAACTATGGAGGACCAACATTTTTGATGAACACTATTTTAATTCATCTACATAGTTTCCTTTTAGCCCGATAGCCCTAATTCAGCGGTCCGGCAACATCTCGATCACCTTCGAAATGAATTCGCCGCTTATCCTTGCGAAATACTATTTTTTCTCGATTTCGAATTCCTTTTTTCAAATTGAACCTCTTTGCCTAGAGCATTTTTCTTCGAATTTAAAAATGCATTGTAGTCGTTGAGGAAAAATACAGTTGATGGGGCGGAAATTCGTAGCCCGCTCGTGCTCGTTGATTTGAGCACTCTTTTTCAGCTACTTGTGACAGTCTTGGTCGGAAAACACTTTTTTCTCCTAATTTGTTTAGCCAATTCGAATGCTGCAATAACAAAATATATAATAGTCTATGATCATGTTATTCCGGTTTTAATGCAATCTATGAAGAATAATCATCTTAGGTCTACAGACGTAATTCTACTCTTGCAAATTGAATGCTATGGAGAGGATTCGTGGCTCTCTGTCCACTGAGATGACTTCCGATTGAAGTTCAAAGTAGTATCAACAATTTTAGCCTAATCGCCTTCGATCAGCCCTAAACACTGCCCGACGTTTCAAAAAGATGTAAAAATGTCAAATCCATTTTTTCGATATCTTTAGAGTACAAGCATTAACCGCGTTTTTTGTCTTCCGAAAATATTTAGTTGGTTTATTCGTCGATAACTGTCACATTTTGGCGTTCAATTCGCGCATCGTCTTTGATGTCCAAGTGGGTGGTACTGAATTATTAAACAAAATTGTGCAAGTTTTGATCGTCTGCGACAGAGCCCGCATAACAATATTGTAAGACATGTTTTGGCTCTAGCGGCACTTCTACCGATGAGGAAAAAATGTTTTATCTAATCTAGAAATACCTTCTTCTACATATTCAAGGCAATTACTTCCAAACTAATGTCAATACGGTGATAAGATTATTTATGATCATTAATAAATTGTGTCTTCATGAGAAATGTTGTTACTTCATAGATAGTCTCGAGACTAATCAACCCATGTAGTATATCCACTCTACACTCCACACATACACAGTTGCATAATTCCATTGTGCACGCGAGTTCTGTGTCATGTGAACACTGCGCGCAGAACACACGCGCGTGATCTGACATGCTGTAATCTAATTACCATCGGTTTGGTGTTTGTAATTTGTGCCAACATGCGCTCTACGTGAAAATACCGCGCACACACACACAGACACTTGCAATACAATATATAGACATATTCACGCGTATTTGAACATGATAATATGATACCTATTCTGCCTTTGCTCAACATTACACAAACACGCACACTCGACTCAACGACGACGACCACGACACATCGTCGTTTGTCTCTGCCGGACTTATGCGCTTCGCTTCGCGGTTGCGGTGGGCGTTTTGTGGGGTTGGCGGCGCGCGCACACACACACACTCACACACATCGAACATTACTGACCACCCTCACCGCCACGCATCCGCACAGACATCGGCTGGGGCAAAAAGGTCAGCGTCACACTGGTCCGCGAGTCGAGCGCATCGTTCGGCGTGTGCATCGTGGGCGGAAAGGTACGTGTGCAGTGCGCCGCAGCGCAGCGCCGTGTGTCGTGACTTACCCCATTCGGGAATCAGCGCAGCGTCTCTGCAATGTGGTCGTATATTATTCACACACCGATACACACGCACACACATGCACACACATGCACATCAGACTTGCACTAGAAAACATTAATAACATAAATCACTACCGCAATCCGCAAGTATGTACATTGAGTGCATTGAGAACAGGGCGCGGCACTTGAGTCTGAACACACTGGACAAACGACGAAGACGAAGAACACATTTATTCGAAGATATCTTCACTTGCTTGAATATCTATCGCCATTTGTTTGTAGTATGCGTCTGTTAGCATTTTGAAATTTGAGAGATAAATGTTAAAATCAAATTATATTTTTGAATTTTTAGAATATGATTCGAGAGAACTACATTGTCATTCAAACGTCAATCCCCTTGACTACGAGAACTCTTAAGCAATTATAAGCACCATTTATAAAGTGGTGCATGTGTGTTACTCTTATGGATAAGCATGTATATGTTTTGGTGCTTATGTTGCTTGACAGTTCTCGTAATCCTCCCGATTGTAGATTATATTTACTAGGATCTTACCCTTGAGATTGCAAGTTGTTGTCGAGAATCAAAAACACACATCCGGCGAACGTTCCGATATAATTAGGTCAGAGTTTCGTTTATTGCTAGATACACGTATCTAGCATTATATGGCCAATTTTCAGATCGGTGGCCCAATAATAATAATAAACAAGGGCCAGAACTTAAGGGCATAAAAAGAACAATTTTTTTAAAACAGTGAATAAGAGTCTAAAAACAGGACCAAATTTGTCCAATAACCATGATTTCTCGATGATATTTCGTAAACAAATTTCAAAAGACGTGGTGGAAATGGTTCTTCTAACTTCCGGGCCTTGATATTAAAGTAAGTCGCATTGGTTTTAAACCAAATGTTGATAGTCCTTTGTCCTTTCCTGTTGGTGAACCGTTGAGAAAATAGGGATACAAAGAAAAGTAACAATTTTTAATTGTTGACTAAATGAATAGGAATATGTTTTAGATTAACATTATTTCAAACGAAATGAAGCTATTGGTGGGTGATGTACGTTTCATGAAAAAACCCATGGATAATTATCCATAAACTCGTGTCTTTCCTTTCTTTGATGAATTGAATTCCAGGGCGCCTGCATTTTTGTCGGTTGGAACTTGGAACTCTCCAAAATACCGATGTAGAGCGACAATATCAACACCACAGAAGTGCATTTTATTTTTTCTCAAGTGAGGTCAGTCCCAGGCAGACGATATATATGCCAATGTTCGCACAACGTAGTTTTCAGACACCGAACATGATATCTGACATGGATATTGACAATTCATCAATTGCTTAATCCCACCTATGCTCAGAATTGTCAAGCAACATAAAGATCAAAATATTTACATTTTCGCCCATACGAGTAACATACATGCACCTTTTATAACGAGCCTTTATAATTGTTTGACAATTCTGAGCATAGGGGGATTGTTTCCAGATGTCAAAACCATTATTAAATATTTTTGAATAATGTTGACATTGACTCTACAACGAGATATAGCCTATCATCATCAACCTACTGGAAACAGTTCACAATTTCATGGGTTTGATCCTAGTGTGCTTTGTACGGAGCTGTACTCTTAAGTGTACCATCACGTATTCAAATCATCCCATTGAGAAAACTAGTTCAGCATCATGTGTGAGCATTATATTCAATTCATTGGTACAGATTCAATTGCCGCACCCTTCACTTTATACCTGCTAATTTTATATAACACATGTTCTGTGCTTCCACGTGACCGCATCAAGGTGAACATATCCAAGGGCCTACAGGTGGCCGGTATATTCATCAAGAACATCGTGCCCGCCAGTCCGGCCGAGACATGCAAGCAAATCAAGGTCAGTCGTCCTCGTCCTCGTCAGCGCTCAGCGCCTATATGCGATTGATTTTCGTTCGACCACAACAGAAAATCATATGTATTTCCTCACCACCCCTCCGCAGGTTGGCGACCGCATCCTCTCGGTCAACCAGCAGGACGTGCGCACCGCCACCCAGGAGGAGACCATCGGCCTGATCAAGAACGCCGGCTGTCGCATCGAGCTGGTGCTGCAGAGCTTCGATGGCAGCAATCTGCCGTCGGACGCCACGGTCAGCGGCGGCGGCGGCGGCGGCGCGGTGCCGCTCAAACCCGCCCTCAAGTCGGACCGCTCGATCTCGAACGCCACTTCACCGACGGGCGACCGAGATGGCGTCGGTGGCGGCGGCGCCGATCGACGCTCGACGACGCCGACTTCGTCGGCCGGCGGCGCCAACGAATCACGCGGACCGACGCCACAGTCGCAGCGCGTCGGCGGCGGCGGTTCGTCCACGTCGTCGTCGTCTTCGGACGACGATGCCGAGGAGTCGTCGGGCAAGGTGACGACAAAAGCGGGCTACGACATCGATCGCAAGTCGGCGGGCAACGTGAAGCGGACGAAGGACGAGGCGGCGGCGGACCCGGAGCCGGAGAACAACTTTGGGTACACGGACCGTAAGTGAACTTCGATATTGGATTGTTACCGTTGTTTGGGTATATGCGGATTCATTGTTGGTGAAATTGTTGTAAAATATCGTGTGTGTTGAACATAGTTTCAAGTTTTACTCATAACTTCTGTTATCATGCGATTGATTCAAATTTGAGAATATTGAATTAGTCCATCCTTCGCACTTAAGAGGTGCGGTTGTATTTGAAATACGGCGAAGATATTACAGCTTATTCACATGCACCAGTATACATATCAACAGGGCAGTTTCACTCAAACAGGAGCTTTTACTAGAACGAAATCAGCGCTCAGCGCTTCACTGAAAGAGTGTAACTGTCAAGCCAACATTAACGTCGCGTAGTCTATCGGAAAAATAGGTCCGGCTAAATGCACAAATCCTCGCGGAGCGTTTAGGGCTGTACATCGCCATTGAAGGACGCCACTAAGGAACCGACTAGATATTTGAAAAGCTTATGATTGAATGGAAGTTAATCATTTTACATTTTGTGATTATTAGTTCAATTGAAGGAGTTACGCTACAAAACGTTTGTCCCGCAAATACTTGCAGCTTGCAATAGATGATCTCGACCACCAATATGGCAGTTATCGATAAATGGGTTAATATTATTTTTCCACAATTTCATATTCAAGATCGAATATATTTGAAATTTCTGCTGATTTTAGTGATAGACATGTACATTATACTGTTACGCCATTCAATATTTTCCAAATTTGTTTGTAACATATTGTGTTACGCATGATGAAAAAAGTGTCATGCCATCGGTTTTTCGTTCCTAGCGAATTGTTTTTGGTTGATACACTATAACGTGTGAATGTGGACAGGTAAATTGTAATACTAAAATGATTATAATATTTGAAAATCGGTTGGGAAATACCACCTCAACAGGTGTTTCGAAAAGTGTCTTACTGAGGATATTTATAATATCACCCCAAAATTGTGCGAAAACTCACCATGCCCATCGTCGCCGGTGATAATTATCTGACCGTCCTGGCCGAGTGTCGCCTCCGTCAGGTCGACCGTTTGGATTTCACCGCTGTTGCTGCCGTTGCTACTGTGTGCGCTCGTGTCGACCGTCTGCACGGTGTGAATCTGCTGATGATTGCTTTCGGTTGTGTGGAGCTGCAGATGATGGACATTGTTCGTTAGATTTCAAATAATTCACAAAATATGTGCCATGTGCAATTATTATTATCGTACCGTTGCGACGCCCTGCACCTGAGCCGTGGTGCCGTCGGGCAGCGTGATGATTTGATTGTTCGGATCCACCTGGATGATGGAAACTGTGCCGTCAGCGTTCTGGATTTGATGGATCATCGTTTGCGAGTACTGAAAATACAAATGGAATTATTTTTATAGAATTAATATCGATAAAAAGACTATATCATAAGTAGGTACAAATGAACATTAAAATGATAGGCATCGCACACCAAACAGAAAATCATGAGTCCTATCAGACGAAACGAAAAACGAAAAACTGAAGAATGATGAGAAAATCGTATACGAACATCCACTTCGCTCAGCGACATTGTGTCCAAACACAGCTGCTGTGCCTGTGTGATGGTCTGCTGCTGCTGCTGCTGCTGCTGTGGCTGCTGCACCTGAATCGTTTGCTGCTGCTGATTGTGGATCTGAATTTTGGCGCCGCCGTTGAGCGTGATTATGTTGCCGGAGACGAGTTCCTGGGCGGCCAACACCGGATGTGTATTCATCGTGGCCGAAGTCGAGGACACGTCGGCCGAGTCCAGCTGCAGGACGCCAATTTGGTCCTGTGTGCGTCGTATGTTGTCGTGTGTGTGTGTTTGTGCGAATTTTAGTATGAATGAGACATTGAACATTTGGTTAGACAACGGACGGACGGCATTTTGGGCAGACACAGAAGCGGATGGATGATGATGAGCACATACACAGTGATTACAGAGATAGACGAGCACACATCAATCAGATAGAAGAGGACCACACGATGGACACTCACATTTTGGCTGGACGCCGGCGACAGGCACTCCTGGTGCATTACCTTTTCTTCGTCCTCGCTGAACGTGGGCAGCAGATCTTCACGACCGTGATATTTGTAGCAATTGACGACGATCTTGCGCAGCGCATGCGTCCAGCTGATTTGCGGGTCCTGAGCGGGCGGAGAAAAATGTCATGTTAATTATTATGGTATAAACAAGATACCGGTATGTAATAAAACCAAAAAAATTCTGTGTCTCGAGTATCGATATCTACCATTCCATTCATGATGTCTGTAATATCCATTCGACGTGTGCAGTGAATATTGAATAACTTTTACATTTTCCAAGCGATTTTTATAAATTAAATTTCATTTCGTCCTGTATGTTCCGACTAGTCGTGTCGCCGAATTATTGTTATTTCGACCACATCAATGTTCTCAAACCTACGCAAAAGATGATCGATTCGATAATATGAAATAATATGAATGAGTTTAGATCGTATTCTTAATTATGAATATTTCGAATCCACATGAAGGACTTTCTAAAGAAACCGAATTATTCCCTGAATCGAATACTTTAGAGTATAATGAACACATTTCGCGAACCTAATTTCCACTTCAAACCACCCATCAACCACCCACCACCCCCAAAACTCACCTTATGCTTATTCTCCTCCGGCCGTGCGTCCATCCGCACATTCGCCCACGGCAACTCCGTCGGCCACCACGACGGACGCGTCGACTCCCGACCCCAGCCCGGCTTGCCGCGTCCCGTCGAATACTTCAACATCAGCGGAATGAAGGCGCGCAGCTGCGCCTGCGTCATCTTCTCGACGGGCGTCGGGATGCCGTCGATGATCAGCGGCGGCAGCTCGAACAGCGTCGGATCCTCGAGGGCGGGCGGTGGCGCCTGCTGCGCCAGCGCCGTCTCCAGCTCCTCCATCACGATGGTCTTGAGGTTCTTGACAACGTCCTCCAGCGGCTTGGCACCGAATACCTTGTAGCTGGTGTTCAGTTTGCCGGGCGTGGCGATGAGGACGACGGCCTGCTGGCCGACGCGGGTGGCGTACTCGTAGATGGTTTGCTGATGTGGGGATTGGTAACATTGGGTATCAATCTTCTTGAAATAGTGTTAGGTGGGGCACATTTACTGGTAAGTTTAGGTCCATATTCGATTATATCGCTAAGGCTGTTCGAATTTGATTCTTTTTAGATATAATGTAAAATCTTCGGAAATGTCCAAAAACACGGTGAAACGATAACCAACTCGGTTTTAAAGGTGAATTTCGCAACAACGCCAATTAGTATTTCCTGAAATCTGTAGTTGGTTGATCCAGGCACATTAATTGAAGTTGATAATAGGTTTCAAAATACGCTGTACAATCCGAATTACCAAACGAAATCTATGTTCATAGGAAGTTTCTTTTGATATTGAAAGTTGATTGCTTGATATTGAAATTCATTTAGGAAATTTAGATGGACATTTCAACGTGTACACTGGAAAAAAATGTCCCACTTCACCTAATCTCCATTTTCTCTTACCCTCAGCTTCCGCAGTATCCTATTCTGCTGACGCTTGCGCGTCGACGGATTCGTCTCGAACGAATGGGGCCGCTTGCGCTTGCGCGCCGACGAAATGGCCGCCGCCGCCGCCACTCCCACCATCCCGGCAGCGGCCAGCTGGGCTGCCACATCGTCGTCCATGGCGCCCTGCATCATGTCGCCGTCGGCGTACGACTCATTGCTCGACAGGCACTCGTCGTCCTCGTCCTCGGACAAGCCCGAGATGACGCCGTCGTCGTCCAGCATCTCGATGGTCTCGTTCGACTGGTTCATTTCGGCGGAAGTGTGCTGCACGTACAGGGACATGATGGGATGCGTTCGGTGTGGGCGTTTGTGTGATCTGGAGCAAGTTCGAGTTCGGCCAAGAAGTTCCGCCCGCTGCGTGTTGAATTCAAATGTTGGGCCTATTGCAAATGATCGCGCGCAGAAAGACGTTAGGAAATGCAGTTCAGGGTGGTAATTTAACGAATAACTTTTTGAATCGTTGTTTTTTCCGTCAAAGGCTGACCTTATCAGAAAATAAATGATGCAATTCGTGAGAGTTATAACTCTGATTCGCGATATAGTTCGACTTTTCTTTTGGTCTTAATTTTATTCCAAAGTAAGCCGTGCATCATCTGTATTTAGTATTGAATGTGGATTCGCTGATTGCAAACCTGGACAAAACATTCTTATGAACCATATTGAGAGTGCAATGTTGTTTTTGGAAGTAATTACGGGATATTGCCAGCAAAGTGACGCATTTCTGCCCAGCCGATACTTTGTTTCAATAGGATTTAACAAAGACACGATTTTATGGGAGTTTTCAAACACGACAACTTCTACTGGCTACTACTTTTCTGAGAAAGCCCACACGTTAAAACTGTCGTAAAATTTTTCATTGCCCAACTTGTATCTACAATTCTTCATCAACAGATTTTCGGAAATTGACAATCGTCCATCGTCAATACAAACTTCAATACAAGAACTGAATCTTCAACTGCTCATATGTATCTTCGGCCACGGGAAGCATTGGCAAGAGTCGTTTTAGACGAGTATCTGCCACTAGAATCACCAGCTAGACACTCACCGTGATCCGTAACGACACGTGCGTGACCTCCCCTTAAGTTTACAAGTTTTCCTATAGTTAGATACCAATAAGACCAACGATATCACATTAAATGGATAATTGGGATTTCGATTTTCTAGGCTGAATCAAAAATAATTTTGAACAAGATATTGGAATAAGGTTAATCGGAAGGTGTGTTATACTTGATAAAATTATAAACCATTGTAAAATATGTTTTCTCTCGATATTTGGCGTAGAAAGTTGGTCATAAGAGTATAACGATAATTTTGTGCCTATGGCAAACGATCACGCACAGAAATACGTTAGGAAATGCAGTATAACGATGGATAGTGCGGATATCCTTTGGCAGATGGCGCCAGTGTCGACTAGTATATGCACACAGCCTGGAGAAATTTCAAGCAACTGCTCGGCGATGTATTTATCAATGAATGTACATAGTGCATACGTAGTATATAACCGGAGGAGAGGGGTGCAATCGCATGCACCCTGTGCGTGCGGAGGGTGAAAAATCAATACGGCTCGTGTGGAACCGGTTGTTCGGCTGCGGCACGAGTCACGCATATTTTACACTGATGTATAACGAGGGGTGAGAACAAGTTGATATTTCTGATTTAAAGGGACGATGGAATACATATACAGATAGATAGAGGATACACCGTATCTAGATCGACCGGATTCGATGCGATGCCAACGACCCCAATCGTTGTACATGATTTGAGAGTTGCCCAAAACAACGCATCATCATCATGTAGTGTGTCTCTGTTGGGCATCCGCGAGAACATATACACGAGAGCACATATGCTACACAGAAGAACGTTGCCAAAATAGAATCGCTTGCCGAGTCCGCGACGAACAAACGTTCACGCTCGTGTCGCAAAGTGCAATTCGGCGTCGGGAATGACGTGCGCCAATCAGACGGGTTATTTTCGCCCGCGTAGAACGTGGAGCCCCCGTCTGCGGCGACGGTGCAATTCGACGATGTTTGTGTGCGTCTGTTAGCTTCGAGCACTGCCAGCAGTCTGCTGCTCTGGCTAGTCAAACAATTTATGAATGAACATGTTGTCGCGTCGTCGCCGCACAGCGCACACGCGCGCACACCGAAAATGTTCGCGACGACGCACGTCCGACCCGAGCAGGCGCGCGCACACAAAGGGGACACCAACTCAGCAGCGGGTGCGCACACGACAAACACATACACGACCCCAACCCCCCGCGCGCGCGACCGAACAGACACGTTTCATCACACACAGACAGTCACTCACGAAATATGCGCATCATTCACTGTACGAATTATAAGCGCCAAGAACAAGACACACAACACGTTTGGGATGTTTTTGTGGTGCGCAGTTCAACACTCAACAACGCTACAAACAACATTCATCGGACCACTTCAAAGTAGAGAAAAGCGCCTCCCCCACAAAACGCCCAACTGAAAAACACACAGAGTGCTGTTCGTGCTTTGGGACGCGATATCGACACTTGTTTATCACATGCACAGGGGGGGCTAGAATGCTTGTCTGTGTGTGTGTGTTATTTGTATACTCCTACTCTACATACACTTCGACGTCCACGTCTGCGTACGCACCTGCGTGGAGTTTTTCCCGTCGATTGCGTCGAATCCGTGCGCAGTCTCTGTGAGTGTGCGCGAAAATTTCCGTCGCCCGTTTCACTGCCGCCGTTGATCAGCCAGAAGCCCGCACAGTCTTCAGTCGACACCGGAGCAGGACACCGAACCGAACGCACGACGAGCCGAACCGAGAACACCACACTTTGAACTATTCGCGTGGACGCGTTGTCGATTTCTGTTTTCTGTGGTTTTGGTGACCTGAACAATGCAGCACTGGCACAGTACTGAGAGGTGGAACTGTCGTGTTTTCGCTGCTGCTGCTGCTGCTGCCGAACGACTGCAGCACTTGTCACGTATTGAGCCGAGACGGAGCGAGTGTATTTTTCTCACACGTGCGGGCACTACAACGAGAATAACACAGACCACAAACACACTATTACGTCGATTGCTCTGCTGGCGGATGCCTGCGGTGATGTTTTCGTCGTTTTTGTGCGCTGATGAGATGACGCGACAATGATGCACTTGTCGTCGGACGAACAAATTCGTGAATTCTGCACCCGAACGTTCGGTTGTGTGAGTGTGTGTGTGTGCGACCGTTGCCGCGTTGTTAATGTCGGTGTGAATGTGTAACGGGGCGATGCCGAGCCGTGTGCGATGTGTGGTAGATGTGAAAATTTCCGACAAAAGCAAAAGCCACCCTCCTCCTACTCGCCTGCTCGCACGCGCTCGTTTGTATCGATTTTCTCCGCCGTATTCGCTCGCGGTGTGTGGTGGTGTGTGTATGTGATGTGTGTGCGGCGGCTCTGGGTGTTGTTGTGGTTCGTGCACCCCGATAATATGAACGTAGGTACGTGTGTTCAACGCACGTGCAAACCGTGTAGTCACCCGTTCGTGCTGTTTCTGTTCGCGCTCCGACGTTTGTGTGAAAGGGATGATAGACGCGCGTTCTCAGCACGGACCTTTAGACGAAATTGTGCGGCGGGGTGATGATGCTGTGCTGTGCACTGTGTGTTTACTTTGTTGACTTGGAAAATTCGTGTATGTATTTCCCCATGTGTTCTTCCACACATGTGCATATAAGCATGCATATGTATTTACTACACATGTGTATTTGGCATATAAACGAACGCACATGGAAATGGAAGCTTTTCTTTCCGGAAAGCGGGTACTAGATGAGCGCGTTTGGTAGCGTTACAGTTGGCTGCGTACTTTTTTAACGGTTTTTCGAATCTTTTGGAAATATTTGTATCTACCTAAAATTTTACAAGAAAGATTAAAATAACTTGCTGACTAGCACTAATTGAAATACTTTTCGGTTGAAAAATTCCATAACTTTTGATTGGTTTTCTAGCTGCGAGTTAAGAGTTCCATTCGAAAGTTTAGTTCATTAGCTAAGATCTACAACGAACAAAACTTGCGAATTCGGCAGCCTATCTAGCGAACTTCTGCAGAATCGTGATTTCAAAACATTTGCCCGCCTACTGGCATATCCGCGAATAAACCAAAAATCAATTTGTTTTTTTATTTTGTGATATTGTGATTTTCGGCGGGCTTTTCTCTGAGGGCGACTTGTTTATCGACGGCATACTGAAATTACATATGAATGTAAAATGTAACGAATATTAGAGTACGACGGGATAGTTTTTGCATAGTAGGCGCAAAGAGCTACAACTTCCGTAATTTACAGTCGATTTTTATACGGAAAAATGCAACTGGAAGACAATTTATCAGGCTATGTTTCTGCTGAGCTATTCGCCAAAAAACAGAGGGCATGATTTCGACGTTTTAAGAATTGTGGGGTAATTTTTAAAGTCCTATCAATTTTAGCTAAAATAGT
>JANTBZ010075030.1:0-20431 GCA_024741255.1 Exechia fusca | reverse complement strand
AATTACACGTTGGTCGAACATCGTGCCGAGTAGCGTCATTTAATCAAGAACAGTGTGTGCTGTGGCTCCGTTCTGTTAGAACCAAAAGTGAGTCTTGTAATTTTTTGTCATTTCCAGACGCTAGCAAATGTGATGAAAAGTGAACAAAAAAGTGCATCTTTTTTTGCATTCGAAATAAAGGCGCCATTTTTTGGATATCATATTCAAAACATGATGGACACAAAATATAAAGGAACAAATAAAAATCGTATGAAAAAAATATGTAAAAAGTTGTCCACATCAAAAGATATTCAAGTTTAAAATGCCATATCAACAGTTGGCGCACCCTGTATATTCAAATTTTACTCGCAAGGTTTTGTACAGTTCATTCCGAGTATTTGCAAGTGTTATTGAAAAATGTATCTCTATTCCGAAAACCTCACTAATGCCGGTCTCATACGATTCCGGCTTAGGAGGTTTCACTGTATATTCGACTTATTTGTTCTGTAGATACAAATCGCTAACGTGAGCTCGTCTATTGACCCAATCGTGATCCTTCAGAATTACCTAAACGAAAAAATGAATATTTATAGTAACTATGATGTGAAGCATGCTATACTTTCCTAACATGGAAAGAGTCGTACGTAGTTGATGAAAAGCAATCAGAGAGTGGTTTACTCAGAGGTTCGATGCAGAATTGTAGAGAGGGTCCAGGCGATGGAAAAAAACCTAGTTTCGTGAGGACTATTACTGAAAAGTTTTCGATCGAATGGTGGACACTTTTCGTGCAAGACTTAATGTAACACCCTGCACACAACACACAACAGTGCACAGTGCATCTCTCGCAACTCTGTCGTTTGGGTGGGTGGTGGTTGTGGTGATGTTGGTGGTGCGATAAAAGCATGGGGTGTGCGCGGAAAAGCTGTCGGCTGCTGCTGCTGCTGCTGCTTTCGCCCTCGTTGCACCGAAAGCTTCAGGTAGCGTTCGAACCGACCAACTGAAGACAGTCCCTTTAGCGCAGAGGATAGCGCGTTGGACTTCTAATCCAAAGGTCGTGGGTTCGATCCCCACAAGGGACGAAACATGTGTGTGTTCGCAGCTGCTGCTCGTTGTACCACACAAACACAACAGTGTGCATGTGTTGTGTTTGTTGTACAACGAGCAGCATCTGCGTTTTGTTCTTTTGCTGGAAATTGAAAAGAAGTCCGATCTGCAAGACAGTCTATATTAAAATGTCCTAAATATGTTGTTGTTTTAACATATTCTCGCAGTCGCAAGATGTCAATTAGATTACACACATTCGATGCGTGCGTGCGAAATAAATCTGTCCAACATAAATGGAGTTGCCGCTCGTGATTCCTCTGTACACACACACACACACGAAAAACACCAACTTCTTCGGCCCAAACGTCGCGTCGCGGACCCTTGACTGCTAATGCGAACCGGTAATTAGTTCACGAGTCGCGCGACGCGTCGTCGGCTGCCCGCACACTTGCGATTTTACGCCGCACGCCCGCACCATAAATTGCGCGCAAAGTGTTCGCTGCGCGTGCGTGCGTGCGTGTCTGTGTGTGCGTTCGACTGGCGGCAGACGAAACATCAGACGCGCCTCCGCACTCCGCACACGCCCGAGAGCCGCAGTAGCTCACACTGATTAATTTGCCAGCAATCGTCGAGGCGCAGAGGCGCAGAGTTTCAAGGCGCCGACATTCAATCTTCACAATTAATCTAGAATACTGCGGCGCGTATGTGTGTGTACGTGCATGCGAAATGCGCCGCACATATTCAAATGCCATTGGGAATTTATGCTCGCATTACAAAACATTTAATTACGAACCGAATGATGAATCAAAGAGCCTCGCATGCATGAATCGCAGTCATTCATTGGGTCATTGCGTCAATTAATCAAATCATACCCACCCCACCCGACAGATGCGCCAAATCCATTACATCAAACGCCGGAGATTGAGTAGTTTTTTGACACGTTATACAATAACTAATTTATTCGTCTCATAAGTAGTATACGTATATTTAACAATACACGGTTTATCTTTCGATTACAATCACAATAAATACAGACACAATATGCATACATTGAAAAACACTCGTTCTTCAGTTTCTCTACACTTTATATTCGCACGCCCTCCACCCTCCTCCATTCGTCTCTCTGCAATGGCATCTGTGTGTCGGCATGCACAATTCGATTTTCGATTTAGTTGGCGTTTTATCGTTGCGTAGTTTCAGATCACCGCACTTGCACTTTGGCACAAAAGTGCAGCGCGTGTCCTCGTGTGTATGTTTATGTTTAGTCGTGCTGGTTATTATAATTACATGTAGAAGAGACGATATAATTACTGTAGTTGTTAGTATACTTTACTGTGTGCAAAAGGATTGCGTGTGTGCGTGTACATTGGACAAATATTAAGTTAATTACAGTGGACATGTATCGCCAAATGCGAACAATCAAAAAGTTACAAGCACGATAACACATAACTTTGCATAACTATCATAACCATATCGATTTTGGCACACACACCTGATTCCATTCGAATCTTATCGGTGACACAAAATATATTTTAAAACAGAGTTTGGACTTTAAAAATGCTATTCTGTATGCAGAAGAGAAAATCGCAATCGTTTCGAAAATAATATGCCGTTCGTGTGAATGTCTCTCGTGTGCCACGCCGAACTCAATTTACAATCGTTTTTCCCATAGTTTACTCGAAAAATGTTGCAATCGAATTTCGGCATCTGGTATGGTGTGTGTATGTGTGTGAGTGTGTGTGCGCGCGTGTCCAGTGTTCGAGCTAACAGATATCGGTCGGTCGGTCGGTTTGTGGGTGGTCATATCGGATCGTGTTCGCCTGGTTCGAAGCATAAAGTGCTGGTCTATATGTATTGTTGTGTGCATGTGTAGATACGGTACATAAGCAAGTGTGTGAGCTGAATAACGGTTAATATATAAACAGTAAGAATGTGTGTGTGGGTTAACAAGCTGACATTTTGTATCGGTGCACTCTAGTTCTAATCTCGCTCATAATTGCGAGTCTGCGTGCGTGTTTGTGTGTATGTATACATAATATACAAAATAAAATCATACGGCATGTTTGTATATAATATATCTACACATTCCTCTCGATTAAAAACTAAAATACATTTTCGTTGGCTTCGTTGATTATATTCTAAAACATACATAACTTACATCAATCTGTGTGATTAGGCGCGCACGTGCTAGCGCGATTACATCGTATACTTGAAAAATCTGCGCGCGCACGCTTCTCGTCGTGTCTTCTATGTGTTGCGGTAGCGCTGTGTCTCGTATATGTGTGTGTATGCTTATTGTTTTTGCTTACTGTGTACTGACTGGTAATGTATTATTCACTAAAAGAGTCTAACAAAACGTATATATACTACTATATGCTGGATATTATAATAAGGTCTCTCGCTCCTCGCTCCGCCGCTCGCTCGACAGATAAATCAAACTGTTCTATGTACACTTGTATGTATCACTCGCCGGGCGCCAACCCGGCCCACAACTGTTCACCTTCCCCGGTCCCGGATTCACCGCCGGTTGCGGTAGTGCAGATTCTTCGTCGTCAGCACGCGGAACACCTCGTCCTCCTGCGGCCGCTCCACGTCCGGATGCGCGGGCTCCTCCTGCCGGAACAGCCGCTCCGTTGGGCTCTTCGAGTTGGCGCGCGCCGCCCGATCGGTGGCCACACCGCCACTGGCGGCGTCCGCCAGAACGGCTGCAGCGCCAGCACTGTCAGACTCATCTCGAATCTCATCTCTGGCATCCAACAATCGGGCGCCCGAATCGCGAATCAGCGGCATGCTGTGCCAGAAGTTCAGCGCCTTGCGCTGGGCCGACTGCTCCTCTGGCGTCCCCGATGCGGGAGCTTCCCGGCTGGCCGCAATGCGCCAGTTGGCGGGCAGCCAGCTGAACAGCGACGAAGCGACGCCGGATTCGCTGCCAGCATCGGCGCGACCATGGCCGTGCTGAATGACGGGCCCGTCGGAGGGGAATCGGAAGCCAGTGCCGCCGGTGCGGCGATTCACGAAGATGCCGTGATGCTCTGGAGCTGGAGCTCCTTCGGAGTCTTGGCCAGGGAAATGGATGCGACGACGATTCTCCTCGGTGTAGCGATTGAATTGGCGCAGTCGATCAATGAGCGATAGATTCGTCGGCTTGGCGGTGGTGGTGGTGGTAGTCGACGTTGGAGACTCAGTTGTTGTTGTTGTTGTTGTGGTGGTGGTGGTCGACGAAGTCGTCTCGATCGCTTCTTCGGTCGTTGAGCTACTCACTGCCGGCTGAGCAGTCGTTGTTTCGGCCTGGACGGTCGGCGGTTCGAGATGAGCGTAAACGAAGCGATTGTGCTGCTCGATGCGCTCGCGTGCGTCTTCGTTGCGCTCGTGCTGCAGAACGGCGGCCTCTCGTTGCTTCTGGTCTGAAGCTTGGTTCGATGGCTCCACCGGCTTACTGGGTTGGGCCAGCACGAGAATGGCGATTGGAGTGGCGGATTCTTCGGTCGTGGTCGGCGTCGTCGATGCCGGTTCAGGAGTAACGACAATGACTTCGGGACTCTGCGAACGAATGTGTTCAGTGGCGGCTGGAGTGGTTGTTGGAGTCGTAGTTGTTGTCGTTGTCGTCGTCGGATCTTCGCTGATCTTCTCAACCACTTCCTCGTCGGCGATCAGAGGTTCACTCACAATGATTGGCCGCTCGTCAGCCTCCACAGGATGTGGCTGCTCAGCTGTCGCTGTCGACGTTGGCAACTCTGTGACCTTGACATCTGTACTGTCCTCCATCGTGGTGGTCTCGATACTTGGCTCGGTCGTCACTGCATCGGTTGCGGTTTCCTCTTCACGCAGCAGCGACTGTTGTTCGAGTTCACGGATCAACGGGTCAACGCGATCGAATTCGTTGACGCTAGAAGCGGGCTTCACCTCATTGGCGCTCTGCTCGTTGACTCGCTGAATGTCAGCGAAAATATCGGCGGTTGTTTCGCGTTGTTGGCCGTTATTGGTGCTGGACGCTGGCAGCAAGTCATCACTTTGCGGAGCCGGAATCGTCGTGTTTTCAATCGAGTTCTCTGTCTCCGTTTGACCTTCGGAGACAGTTGCTTCTGTGGCTGATGTTTCAGTCTCGTTGGGCGTCAAATCGGTAGCCGATGTTGCCGATTCTGTGGTCGATGCAACCTCGGTCTCGGTACTCACTGCAGCAGATGTTGTAGATGTTGCCAAGGTCGTCGAAGCAACTGGAATCTGCTGCTCAGTGGTCGATGCCACAACCGTATTCGAAGACGTAGTTGGCTCCACATCGGCTTCCGTGGTGCTGGAGCTCGCAGCCGGCGTCATCTCAGTCGTCGGCATCTGAATAGCACGCGTTGTCAGCAGTCTATTGGGCTGATCGAGAGCTAACGTCGCACCAGCATCGACCATCCGCTCCGGAGTGCCGACCACATACGCATCAGCAGCTGGCGTAGTCGACGGAACTGGCGTCGCCACACGTCGCTCATCTGCTGCATATACGTTGTTGTTGTTGTTGACTTCATTAGCGCTGCTGCCGTAAGTCTGCGCAGTTCGACCCGGATCGGCTGTGCTGCTTTTGCGAAAGAACCCGGGCTCATCGCGAAAGGGCTGGAAGTTGTTGATCGGATAGAGTTGTTGCTGCTGTTGCTGCTGCGTCTGCTGCGACTGCTGCTGCTGAGCGAACGCCAAACTAACACTCGGTTTCAGCGCCGCCGTCGTTGCACTCAGCGAATCCTCGGCGAAACTCAGCGTCAGCGGCACATGCAACGGTCCCAGGCCCTCCTCGTTCTCCTCCGACTCATAGTCGTACTCCAGCGGTTCGCCATACTGATCGTCGCCCATCGCCGCCGTGCTGGCCGCGGCCGTCGCAGCCGTCGCCGGCGTTCCGTAGCGATTGCCCTGGCCGCCGATGAACGCCTGCAGCGCCTGCATCGTCAGCAGATCCTGCTGGTTCACCTGGATGTGCACCTTGTGGCATTTTTTGGTCGCCGGATCGTGACGGTAGCCCGGCTTGCAGGTGATCGCGGAGTCGTTAAAGTTGGGCGTGATGAAGATTGACTTGGCCACTTTGGCGCGTGTCTCGTCGTGCGCCTCGTGGCGGTAGCTGCCGCTCGAGGCCGGCTGGGTGTCCAGAGAGAGGAGCGCCTGCCAGGCCAGGTCGGCCGGGTTGTAGGCGAGCGGCTCGGAGGTGATGGGCAACGAGCGGCAAGAGCGCGGCCAGCTGAGGAGCAGGGCGAGCACCAGGGCCGAGCAGAGGAGGCGGAGCTGGGCGAAGAGGGGTGCCATGATGGCGGAGATTTTCTGCGGTTGCTTGTGTTGAGTTGCTGCGTTGGTGTCGGTTGATATGCAGAGCAAGAGTCTCAACAGCGCGATTGTTGTGCGTTCGACGGTTGGGACATTTAGTTGTCTACGGCTGGTTGTTCAGGGGTCATCGACTAGTCGGCGTGCGGGTGCATCTGTGTGAATGGACATGAAAGAGCGTATTAGACAGTGTGCTTTGTGATGGCTTGTACAGTATAGAGTTTTTACATTGTAGAGTATGTTGGATTGAAATGAATCGTATATGTCAGAGAGATTGGCCTATCCTAGTTTACAAAAAAAATAATAACGGTTTATTTATTCTAAAACATACAAAAAGACGCCGACGAAAACACCAAAAAGTCTACAAAATAATATCGGAAGACCGAAAATCAAGGTTGCTGGATTTTTTTTATTTCTTATAATGGTGTCTAGATCTTGGGACCCAAGAGTAATATTTTTCATCGACTGCCTAAAAAAATATATTGAGCATCGACTATCGAATTTATATGTTGGAGCGTCTGAAGACCGAAATGGTAAATGGAACACTACGCCATATGACAAGCCTCTGAAAACTCTGGCAATAAACAAGGAAAGAACTTTGAATTGAAGCACTATCTAAAGTTGCTCCACATTCGGCCCTTATCGTCTATTTTCTCTTCAGATCTCTAAATGAATTAATGTTTGAATGCTTGTTATGAAGAGACTTTGTACCGATGAAGGTGTTATTGCAGATGGAGGTATATTGTGAGGGAAAACAAAATTACTATACGACGGACATACAAAATTTGTAAGACCACTATTTTCTGTAAATTATCCTTCAATTTTGATTATTACGTTGATTTCAATGTTGTTCATTTATTATTTTTGTCCGACTACAATATAAGAACGTTCCAGCTTGCCTGAAATAGCGTGAGCCGTATTATGAAGTAGAACATGTGTTCTTGAAGCATCGGCTGAAAATATGCATTTTCAAACCATTCGCTTGTCAAATCAGTGCTCAAACCTACCCCAACATACTCTACACACTACAATAGCAAACACATACTACGTCAATGCGTAAAGTGGTGCAGTGCAATGCGCTGAAATTATTAAATAGATTCAGTCGGGGTGCGCGCACGTGCTCTCTTGGTTGTACCACAGTAAATTCCGCATTCGTATGAATGGTTCCATTGCAAGACTATGCGCGCGCATGGCATTTCATGATCGCCCCCGCTAGTGGTGGACACATGCGTGTGTGTGTCTGTTTGTGCCACTATCACATTTATGTCATCGGCAAACATGCGGCCGTGCATACTAATCGCACCGCATAACAAACACACTGTCCGTGCGCACAAACCCGGCCACACACTACACACACACACACTTGAACTACTAAGGCGTTGTAAATTGCGCGGCAAAAATGTTATGTAAAAGCTTAATTGCGTGAGCGCGAATGGTGGCCGCATTTGACCGCACATGCGTCGTGGGATTTGCGTAAATTCAATTTAACACACAGCTGCTGGCTGCTGTGCATCCAAGTCGACAATCACAATCACGTGCTTTTATGTGTCGCCTAATTGCGATGCGGTGATATTTTGGAAAATCGAGAGTGCGAACGTCCAACAGGCAATCGCCTTATTTCGGCTCGACTCGGTCACGCCGCATATTTGCACATTGCGACCGGTGTCCGATTTCGGTTAATACGCCACGCATCATCGACCACGCTTGAGCGCATCGCCGCAATTTCGCACATTTCGGAGCGCGCGATGAGCACACACACACGAACACGTGCACCAAGTGTAAATAACATGATCTGCATGCGAGTAATGATGATTTTAATACACCGATGACACCGATTCACTTTCACTCGCGATGCACAGATGAAATGCCTGCTTCACATCGGAAATATAAATACAGGAAATGCACACACACACACACACATTGTAATCGCGTAATGTGTGTGCAATTGTCCGGAGCCATCATAATCCTCTCGTAGGCGCGCAGTCGCCATGCGCGGCCAGAACATGCGCGCCCGAGTTATTTTCCATCGCAAATAATAATAATAAGATTCCGATTCGCGTAAACACGACGCGCGATCACATCACACACATCGCGAGGAAACGCGGCGCGGAAAACATTATTCAATCAGCACATGTAACCAATTTGGCAGCGATCCAATTCCACGCGCCGTGCGGTTTCTGCGCGCTTCTGATTTCCATCTTCCATCGTCGCGCGCAATCTCGCACAGATGTACTACTCCAATTAGTTGACTTAATCCATGCCAAAATAAATCACGTTTGAGACCATGTTTGCAGGACAAGATATGACACTGTTTTGTTGGATAAACAGCATTCTATTATATACATAAGAAATCGCGGGAGACAAGACTTTTCTTTAACTAACAAAGCGCTAAACAAGGCCTCTTCGTTTTTATATAGAAAAATCATCTAACGAATAAGCATACACATTTTTTTCTTACTGTTGACGAAGATTCGTAGTCAATTTCATCACCTTTCATTTCATTACTCACACATTGTTCTATGTCGGTCCAGTATAAAGTTATGACCTCCATATCGAGGACGAAATACGTATTTTGTATGGCGTTAAATATTCTAATTCACTCCCATACTAAATATCTGATTTTCGGGATTGAAAAAGAGCCTGTAACTATTCACTAAATTGACTGTTGTGATGGTCTCAAACTCAGAAAATTAGATGATTTCATGGTTCAAGTCAACTAATTGGGGTAGTATGTGTGTGTGTGTGTCTGTGCACTTTGCGCGTGTCCGCGCGCGCAGATTGTTTGCTGACACGAGGCGAGAGGATTCACGCCGCCAAATTCACGGCAACGAATTAATTTGCCATACTACCACCACCATCGGGTCCATGTGGCCACAAAATCGCATTTGCCCTGAGCACAAATACGCGCGTGGCTTCCAAATACGCCGCGCGTAATCTTCATTGGCACTGGCGCGAGCTGTCGTAAATATTGTTGCGCCGATTGACTTTGGGTGCGAGTGAATTGATGCGCGCCCGCGCCGCGCGGGCGTGAGAGCATTTCGCGCATGTGCCATTGGCGCTTTGGCGCGGTTTGACCTTAAGCCACACACACACCGAATCGAGTCGAGTGCAAATGCTGTTATCCCCCTCGAACCGGTCGCGAATCAACACACTAACATACACAAATCGGGCGCACACATCTCGGCCAAATTTGTGCAAAAAAAACACGATCAAAAACTCGGCGCAATTGTGCCCCAATCCACCCGCAATGATAATGCTGCTGCGCATTTCACTGGTTCGGTCGGCAGCGGATAATTGAGCCATCTGGGTTGATTGGACACACACGCGGTGTTATGTTCTTGTTTGAGTTCTCCTCGCGCCCGTTTGTTTATGTTGGCATGTGGTGTTGGGAGATTTTGCGCGCTC
The DNA here is from genome assembly GCA_024741255.1 of Exechia fusca. Lineage (NCBI taxonomy): Eukaryota > Metazoa > Arthropoda > Insecta > Diptera > Mycetophilidae > Exechia > Exechia fusca. The sequence goes on along the minus strand of JANTBZ010075030.1, from coordinate 10,714 downwards.
GTCGGTTCAAGTGGCCGCGGCGGCGATCAGGTAGTCGACACACATGTTTGTTACCATTATACAACGCTTCAAATCAATTTTGCGCCGCGTGGCGCACAAAACAGACGGCGAGGCTCACGATACGAACGACGAACTGGTATTCAATTTGCTGGCCGCCGCACGCCGGCGCTGCACGTAGTATTCTGGTTTTGGTGCGCACAAACAGCAGCGACACTAAGGACTTGTTGCGGTTGTTGTGGTGATGGCGTGATGGTGATGGTGGTGTTGCGATGACGGTGACCGTGCAGTGTAACAAATTATGCGTGCCGTCGTATACGCGCATGGCTTATTGGTTACATAACTACTGTAAGTGCAGACGACAGCTATAAGCAGGTAGTAAAGTATGTGGGGGCAATGTGTTGCACGTACAACTAAATAAATACCGTAAAACGAACTCGAAAACACGCAATAGTTCTGATTAATTGAGTCATCATCATCTATATTACATCCATTGTACCACGTTAGGGATTGCCGGTTGTATTTGAGATAAAGTACAAGAGTTTACATGTGTATTTATTCACTGTTGATAAGCACCAGTATATCAACTGAACAAGTTTCAATTTACAAGGTAGCTTTTCTAGAACGAGAGCAGCGCTCATCTGCACTGAAAGATTGATAACAAAACTGTCAGGCCAACATTTACGTGTCTGCTCTTACATGGGCAAAGTGATCAGTATTTTTCACTCTTCGAGAACTAGTTGTCTTTTTGAGCATAGCAATTAGCAATCTAACTAATATTCATTGTACTGCCCTCTGTTTTGACAGGGATTTGAACCACGAATTATAATTCAGAATCCTCAGTCTGAGTGGTGCAGGTGATACAGTGCTTGCCTCACGAGAGGGAGCCGGGTCCAATTCCCGGTGAGAGTTATTGACAAATTTTGGGTTTTTCTCCAGACGATGAAGTATGTCAAATGTTGCATAGGGTTACACTTTGGAGCGATGTTCGAACCACATGGCAACTTCAAAAAAGAGACGAGACGGTTTGTAGCACCAAATAATTTTGTATTACAAGCTTACGTGATGGTAAGGTGGGTAGCGTAGTCGGATTTTGGAATCACAGATCGTGGTTCGAATCCCCGAATACAGCACCTCAAATTTATCAAACGCGTCGCCAAAACAGAGGACTGTGTAATGAGTAATAGACAGATTGCTATGTACAAAAATAATTAGTTCTCAAAGCGCATAGTGGAAAAACACCGATCACTTCGCCCGTGTGCGAACAGACACTTAAATGTTGGCTTGAAAGTTATCACTCAAGCTGCCTGTTTGAGTGAAACTGCACTGTTGATATACTGGTGCCTATCAACAGTGAATAACCTGTAAAATCTTCGTATTTAAAATACAGCCGCCCAATACTTCTTAATGGGGAACATTCGGCAACTGTTCAAATCCAAATATCTCGAAATTTAAGCCAGAATTTTGGTTCGTTTTTTTGTTCTCGACAGTTAACCCCAAGATACCCTACTTCAGACAAACTAAAATGCACAACATCATAATATAATACACCACGCGCGATGCGTTTGCATTACGGGTACGATGTGCAACCACTCTAAAAGCCAGTATTTATACTTGTACACGAACACGCACACGACACGACACGCATTGAGCAACTCGTGCTGGTCCGTCCGACTCTGTCCATCCATCCATTGCGCGGTATTCCCGCCAGCACCGATCGAGCTCGGGCTCGAGCCGCGACCTGGCGCCACTGGCGCCACACACACACACGGCCAATGATTTATACGAATGCAATGAGATAATATTGTATATGAAAATGTCGTGTTCATAAGCGTCTGCTGTTGCTGCTGCTGCTGCCACAAAGGATAAGAGCAATAAAGCAGGCTCTGATTACTATAAATAAAGGCCGTCGCCGCGTCGCCACCGTGTCGACGGGACTTTGGCGGCTGTTGCAACCGGAGCCGTCGTTCGGCGTCGCGTTGGGAATTCCACACTGTGTCTCTGTGTGTTTAGCAGCGATGATGTTGAAACGAAACATGCGCCAGTGCTCGTGCGAAATGCCGACACATTCACGCAGCGCGCGTATCGAATAGTAACGCGCACACACACACAAACACGCGGATTTAACATATATGTGTGTTTGTGTGATTGACATAATAACAGTTTGGGGTCGAAACGCTTTGGCGCACCGTCGACTGCCAACTCAAATATCAATTAGCTACGCAAATATCGACGGCCAAAGCAAAACAGGAAGCCCGCCGAAACCTGACGGACGTTAGTGTGTCAGTCGGGGGCTGTCTGGCTGGCAGGTTCGATTGTGTGTGGCGGCTGCGGCGGCGACATGGGATCGAGTTGCGCATGTGAACGCACACTCGAATCCAAGGGAAAGTTGGTTTAGACGCTTATTTTAAGACAACAATCATGCCATTTCACTCACTGTATGGAATTGACATTTGAATTTGTCTGTGCACTATCACACACACACACTCACAGATGAAATCACATATGTCAAAGTAAATGTAGTATTTCATCGCGATGCCGGCAAAGTGCATGCACGCACACACGCAGCGCATCCTCGCCGCTTTGAACTGGAAATAGATATGGCTTTAATTACGATTAGTGCTCCGGAATGGGTTTTCCATGATCTTCTTCGCGCGCGTGTGTGTGTTTGTGCATGTGTGCACCAGCAAACGCATGAATGGTGTGACGTCAAGAAGTCGTCGCTTGCACCACACACGAATGACTCTCTATTATGTTGAATGCATATGCATAGATGTTATGTTACATATTACACAAACTCATGCATCGAACCAACGATACGACCACTTCACGGTGCCAGCAACGACTGGCAAGCACCACTATAAATGACTTGCGCAATCATGTGTGCGATGCGCGCGCGCACATTCAATCATTACTACACTTGCTTGCGCCGATCGAATGCAATTGAACGCCACATGATGGATATGTGTTGCCCAATTGGGATCAAAATGCTTGCGGGGCTGCCCTACATCGGCGGTCGGAATAGGAACGCATCGCATCGCATCGTTAAGTGTCGTGTTTATAGGCCGTGATTTCGTGGAAATCCGTCTATCTTATGCCATATGTTCAGTATTATAATGTCTAAATCAGAATGGTATGTGGGGTGGAAACTACACTCGCGACTAGCGCGAGTTATCTAATTTATTAGTCGATTCGCATCGGTGTGCGCGACACATAGCCGCAATGGTTTAATTTATCAGATGTTTGATCAGGTGACATGTGTGCGTGTGTGTGTGCCTAAGCCGATTATGACCTCAAACGTGTGTGTGCACCAATACGAAAAGTATTATGTGGCATATCGCGTCGCGTCGGGCGGATAGAGCCCGAACCAACACACACACACACAGGCACGCGCATATTTATGCTAATGACGCGCCGATAACAATGCAAATATGTACACAACGTGTATTAATGTTTACATGCAACACACACATGCATGCACACAAACACTTGCCGAATTCATTTTGTACGAGACGCGGTGTGCTATTAATCAAAAGCAAAACACCTCGTCGAATTTATATGAGTGATAGACTCGGTGGCTCTCCAGAGGTGAGATGACGGCGTATATTACGCATACGCGCGCATACCTTATATCGAAGACACGACGCTCACACACACACACACACTCGCACAAACTGGAAAAGCGAAAGTTGACAAACAGCGCTCGTGCTCAGTTTTTAACCGTAACAAACGATTCCGTTTTTGGATAATACGGTATGTGATGTAGAATCTACACACCACCTCATCGTTACACCCGAATTTCTGGTTTTATTATGATGCGAGAGTATGTATCGGATCCAAACAGTTGTATTTATCCACGCAAGTGCGCGCGTGTGCGTGTGTGCGTGTGTGTAGTAATAATTTAATAATCGATTCGAATGCATTGGTGTACGACATGCCAAGTACCAATAAACTCTAATGATGCGTTGAAAATGTCTGTGTTTACGCACGCGAGACGCCGCACACGACATGCAGGCAACAAATGCGTGTAGAAAGTCGTAAAAATATACACTTCGTACACATGATTATTTTGATATAACCATGCGAGTGCAACAGCAACAGCAGCAGCAGCAGCATCTCTTCATCAACATGATCATCATCTGTGGGTCGAGTGACATCTCACATCTCACATCTCACTGACTGACAAACGAGCACTCTCGCATGCTTGTACACATGTACAGAAACACCTCGTAAATTTTCCGCGCCTGTGTCGAGTCGTGTGTGTGTGTGTGTGTACATGTGATGTAGTTCGTACGACCGAACAAGACAACGTCGAGCCGAGATGAACGTGAAGATGAAGTCGCGCTCAATTAGGCAGAACGATGCCGCTACTCGCCAAAGATGCGCTTAGTGGCTCTCATGCGTAGGTAAACACACTCGACCGGTGCGCATGTGTGTGTATACACAAACACACACTCGCACGCGGAAGACAATCCAGCTATACCATCATACCATATGATGCGAACATAATAATAATAAGCAGCGGGTGTATACAATTACAAACACACATCACAATGTGTGTAGGTTTTTTTGATGATACGACACATTTTATTGCAATCACATGCGCGCACGACGCGCTTGGCTGCACACGCATCGAACATATTGGGTTCCTGAAACATACGCCACGCAGCGGTGACGTCGTGCGGAGATTTCTCAGATCTCGCGCGCGCGCTGCGTTTCTCATCTTTCGCGACCATAAGCACGATGTGCGCGCGCGATGAGAATTGAATAAAAGAAACAGTATAGCACACATACCCATGCACACATTTGATATTGGTGTTATGACTGCACGCTACGGTATCACACTACACGGCTATATAAAGCAATGCGTATCGAATTCTAAAAATACCCACCAGCATCTTTCTCTGTGTCTGCTTCTCCACCTTCTTCACCATCCTAGATGATTGTCGCATTATTGATACATTAACTGGTTTGTGTGTGTGTGTGTGGGACACTATTTACTACTATACAGTGCATGCAGTTGCCATGCGCAATCGTAAAAACCGGGCAACTCTGGTGTGTTTGTGTGTGGGACAAAAAAATGCATCCGCATTCGGTCAGCGCGGTTCGCTCGCGGATGCCCGCCTGCAAGACGTGCGCGCGCCCATCGTGCAATTACACTTGTAAACCACACCACACTGGTCGGCAGCTGGGCAGCCGTGGTCGCAGGCGTGCAGTGAACAACGAAGCCGAAGAGTCGCACTGTGGTAAATTATCATCGCAGCGTCTCGGCTGTCTTTGAGTGCACATAGTAGTGTATGATCTGTGAGGCTGGGATTGTTGGGGAACTACGTTTTCAAGTCGTATCTACGCTACGCTATTTTTTAAATCAATGGAAATATCCAGATGTATCACTTGGCATTTTTGAATTGGATTGTTTTAGTAGTTGACGTCGCGATGGAAGAGTGGGTAGCGTAGTCGGGTTTTGGAATCACAAATCGTGGTTGGAGTCCCCGAATACAACACCTCAAATTTATGAAACGCGTCGCCAAAACAGAGGACTGTATAATGAATAATGAGTAATGAGTAATGAGTAATTTACAGATTGATATGCACAAAAACAACTTGTTCTCAAAAGAGCATAGTGAAAAATACCGATCACTCTGCCAGTGTGCGAGCACACACGTAAATTTTGGCTTGACAGTTGTCACTCTTTCAGTGTAAAAGCTTCGTATTTAAAATACAGCCGCCCAATACTCCTTAATACACTTTAGAGATTCAACTATTCCAATTGGTTTAACCGTCTTTAAAATAGGTTCAACATTTTTAAGAGATTTACCATGTTTACCAATAGTTTTATCATTTTATATAATAGGCTGAACCTTGTTCAAAGTACATTTAACTTTCTTACTATAATATAACTGCTTTTTGTACATATTTGTTTGCCGGGGAACCCACTCTTATTTCCAAATGAGAGATATTTCACTGAATTTAGGATATTATGTGTCTTTTATCTGAGTCTTTCTATAAATATAGACTCAGATCGTATAGGACCTCCTTTAAATGTGTTCTTGGTGTTTCCCTCACGATAACTCATCTCCAATCAAAGCGCTAAGTATAACTTAGGGCAAATGATAACCAATATCAAATGATTGACTTCGATGCAGAATTCTCCGGTTAATCTGAATCTGTTTTTAAAGACTAGCTCATTTAACATGGCAACAATGTTCAGCAGAAATATAGCCAGATAAATTGTCTTCGTTTTTATAAGCTGTGAATTACAGACTTGGGAGGGTGGGAGCAATATTTGCAATAGATATAACCTTGATGTATTTAAACGGGTTTTATCTATGCTAACTATTTAGATGCACTGCGTAAGTGAAGCTTTTGTTAGCTCATCATAAACAATTAAACTTGTCTGATGATTTTCAGCTTGTGCTTGTCCTTGAATCAATCTTTATAGGCCCTCAACATCCGCGCTTTAATGATGATCAGACATACCCGACCATCCGCGCGATTCATGAGAGACGTTCAAAACGTGTATGGTGGTCGTACAACTACTATATAGTAGTACATGTAGTAGTACAGAAAATACACCGTAGGACCATTTGCATTACACTCGCGTGCGCTGTTGACGTTCACAGATAAGAAGTCGTCAACACGGCGCGCACACACACACGCTCTCCCATAAGGAACGCTCAAACAAGAAGAAAATAGAATGGGGTAATGTGATCGTGTGTGCGCGCACGCGCACGCCCGGCGTTGGCGGCAGTGGCGGCGGCAGTGCAGCGCAGCACGTTCCCACATAATAGACACCGCGCTTCGCTGAGCGTTGCAACCGGCGGCAGCGGCGGCGGCGGCAGCCACATCGTTTACGTCACGCGCGAGCCAAGACCTGCGGCATAGACGGGCACCACAGCGAAGATGGTCTTCGCTTCGCCGTCGGATGCGGTGATGATAGGACGACTAGCGTGCTAGCGCAGCTACCACCACATCTCGCGCATCACATGATCATAACGCAGCGTACCGTTCATGTGTGTGCGTGTGTGTGTGTTAAGCAGTCACAACACAGAGCCACGGGGGCTGGGAACCGTTTTTCAACATTAATGATATAAAACACGACGCCTTCGCCAGCCAGAGCGCCAGTCGATTAATAAAATTGAATTGAACGTGCTCGCGTGCCTGCGCGCTGCGTGCGTAATGGTTTACTCATTACGCCCTCGGAACGAAGCGATTAGAATTTTCGCTGTAGTAATAATAATGCGCGGGATACGAGATACGATTCGAATGTGCTGTGCTGCGACTTTGTTGCACAGTCACCACGACATGACATTCAACTGTGTGTTTGTGTGTGCAGTGTGTGCACACAACAAACATAAACTAGAACGTCTCTTGCGGGCTGCTGCGGCTGCTGCTGTTGAACCGGTTCGGTTTTTCGATACTTGCTGTACCCAGTCTCGGGGTATTTGGGAAGGTTGTTTGTTGGCAGTGAGAAGTGATCCATATGCATAGTTTCTATTATCAATTACAAGAGATCTTGAGATATTTTTCTTTCAAATGTTTGATCCTTCAAACGTTATGCTCGAACGATAAAACGATATGCTCAGATGCTCGAATTATAGACGACGTAGAAGAAATATGAGTGTGATTTTGTTCATGGTGATAAAATGTGTTACATTATATTTTCATCCGTACCAATTAATTTGTGTCTGGGACTGCGGTATCACATACAATGTTGTTTGGCCTGAGAATGCGACGCGATTTCGTTGAATCGCGCGCTGGCGTTTGGCTTACTACTACCACTAGCATAATCGTGGGTACACTGTCTGAGGCGAGTTTATAAAATCGGGCTGGTGTGTTCGCCCGCGTATTCCCACGTTCTAAGCGCGCGAGGCTAACGCGCTGAATCGCAGTCGCAGCGAACACGTTCACGTGCGCACGCGCACACGAAGCGCACGTCGACAAAACGTCGACTGTGTGCGCAATTGAATTTGCTCCCCATGCGACGACGATGTGCCACAGTCGTCTATTCTATGCGGCAAGTTGGCGTTCTGTTTGTTTTCTGCGCCAACATGCACACACACACATTGATTTGTTTCCCGCGCGCCCGCCAGAGGAAATTGAGTGTCGGTGTTCGTTGGCGGCGCACTTGTGCGTCTGCGGTTTGTGTGTGTGTGCGGTGTGCGGATGTTGGCGATAAACAAGCGAGCATGCACATTCGCTGCTGCTGCTCGGGCGCGTCTTCTTCTAGTGTACGGTACACCATGAGAAGACGCGAGCTCGATGTTCCAGGCCATCAATGTGCCACACACACATAGGCGCCGAGAGGAGGATGCCAGTGCCCGATAAAATCGCGGTGATTCGTAATTATAATGTGAGATAATCGAGCAACGTTGGTGGCTTCGTCGTAGTCGTCGTGTCTATTTCGAGTACGTTCGTGCATGTAAATGCAAGCGAATAGTAGACGGATTTCTGTAGTGCGTGTGGGCAGATTGCTGGCCTTAGTCGCCATAATATTTCCTCAAAAATTGCAATTGACTGCACACACGATTTCATGCATTAATATGCTGCGATAATGATGACAGTTTGGTCGTTATTATGCACTTATGCACCATACTTACATTCAGGTAATTTGCTCCGTGTGCGCGTGTGCTTGTTGAAGTCCGGCTGCGCTGCAGTTTCCAAATCGTTTCACCTGTCGAATTGGAGATAAAAGTAAAATGGTTTAAATAATGCCACACACACAGATTACGTAAGTAAATCGACAGCAGCGACCCAGGGCAATCATGTCTCATTATTCATTTGCCATTAAGATTATATACACGCACGACATTAGAACACACGACCGGACCCCGCAGACGATCTCACCGTCTGTCGTGTAAGTTCGAGCGGCACGAACACACACATAAACACGCGAGCATGGAGCATAGAAAAACGAATCTCAAAAAGAAAGTTCCAGCTCGCCGCCGAGCATGGCACTTTATAGAGTGGATACGACGATACATCTCTGCTGATGGTCGGATGGGTCGGATGTTTTGCTGTTCGGCGTGATTAGAACACGCATATATTATACATCGATCACGTCGTCCACATAAAACGTAGGTATACAAAACACGCTTCCATATAAGCGGCGATGAGTTCACACAGCACAGCCAACATACAATAAAACGGACGGAACTCGCCGTAAAAAAAGCAAAAGCACCTAAGCCGGCCAGCCAGCCAGCACTGAACGAAAACACTGTCACTCATCTTCACCTCGTGCGATCGCGCGCGCGCAATCACGATCGAGTGACGGACATCACGTCGAAGCACACACATACACACTGACACACAGAACACCTGTAGACACTGATCGTTTTGTCGTAGAAGTCATGTAATACTAGTAATATTCTGTCAATCGGCAACACACAATAAACAGACACGCGTGGAGCTTGTTCCGAAGCCGCTGCTGTTGCTGCTGATTAATATTCCTCAGCTGATGACCATAATTATCGTTTGATGCGTGTTTGCTGTGATTGTGTATGTGTGTATGTGTGGCGTTCAGGTGGCGTTCCGGTGGAATGAAATAAAATCGCAAGCACGCTCGCTGGCAACACAATCGCGATCGAACAATCAGCGCATGATTTGGTCTTTCATTGGTTTATTTCTTGCACGAGTGAAGTGCAAGAGCCGAGGCAATTACACTATTGTGCATTGTTGTGCGGTGCTCCGATGCAATATGAGCTGTGCCTCGGGGTGGATTATGTGGCCGAAAAGTCGTCGACCTTATTCGCATTCAATACGCGTTCGGTTCGATTTGCGTCGATTGTCAGCAGTGAAAAATTACTCGAATTAGTTACGAACATCTCTACATATCTTGGATGCGAATACATAATTATGTTGCACTGGTCTTGAAGCTTATAGTAGAATTACCAACGTTATGTCAATTGTGAACTGTGAAAAATTACAAACATTTGTTGCGAACATGTCTAGATATATACATATCTTAAATACAAAAACATAATTAATTTTGCTGCATTTTGCTGCACATGCTACTCGATCTACAACGTTCGAATACACCTTCGCGTTACAAACAAAATGACATGTTTGCTTTAGTAATTCCGAACGCTTCGCGTGCGTCATCTCATCCGCTCCGCATCGTCGTCACATCATCGCTACCCCTTTGCGCAACTGCGTCTGTGTCTGTGAGTATGCCACGCATAATTTCTGAAAATGTCTCGAGGCACAGAGCTACGCGCACACGCATGTCGTCGCGCACCAGCAAAAGCACCAGCACACATCCGAATGCGCGCTGCGCCGTCGTCGAGACGACACGCTCCGATAAACGCCACTGTTGGGGGACATCAGCAAGCACAGGCACACGGCCCATGGTACACAAGCGCATACGTAATTCAATTACGACGTTACAGTTTATCCCGTATTTCTGTAGCATACGCGTGTGTGTATTCAACGAGGTACCCGTGCGTCGATCGGGTTGTCATTCGCACCAAACTTAGGTGAGCATACACGACGGCGGAACGAACGAACCGACACTCTCGCGCGCATCGCAATTACCGCTCTGCGCGACGCGTCGTGCGGGCTCCTCTACTTGCAGGGCAACTGGGGTACGCGATTGCGTGTGTATGACAGACTTGGCCAGTATCAGAAATTCATTGGAATACTAGAGTAGATGCCCCTACAATCGGACACTTTTCGTAGAACAGCCGTTGTGGTGGTATTTTCCAACCGATTTCCAAAA
>JANTBZ010074919.1:0-20439 GCA_024741255.1 Exechia fusca | reverse complement strand
GTTTCGCCGAGGACGAGTCGGACGACACAAAAAAATCTAATTAATATTCGTATGAAAAACCTAGAAAAAATCTTGGGACGCGTAGGTCGTCAATGAAGAATAGATCTCCGTATGAAAACCTAAAAAACCTGGGTCTTGCAGGGTCTTGCAGTCCAGGATTTCAGATACCATAAGTAAATCAATAAGTGTGTCCTGTAAATCAATAAGTGTGTCCCTATAGTTGAGATATCACTCCGCATGTCCGAAATAACATTAAAATAACAGTTTTCGTAAAAACGGGATGAAAAAATCTTCTTGTATATAAGTATGTACATAGGAGTCAGGAAAAAACAGCAAAATACCCACGTGCACATTCTGGGCTTCAGCAACCTCGATTTTTGCAATCGATCGAAATTGACTCAGAAAATCGAAAATTCGCGGACTTCAGAAAACCGTACAGCAGTCTATATCTATTTGAGAAAATCACATTTGTGACTTGACTAATACAGAAATATGTTGAATAAAAGCGAAGACATGCACCTTTGGCTTTGCGGTCGGTATTGCAGGGTAATACGCATCTGAGACACACACTCCGTGTGGAACTGTGGAACATAAAAATGTTCGTTAGCATTTTCTGCGATTTGCACCAAAGTGGAAATTGTGGGCCAGCCAGAATTAATTATTTTCAAATCTCTAGACATCTTCAACGTTAACAAATGTGACTATATTTCGATGTTCTGCATCACAAGAACACGTTGATCCCCCATTGCGATTCGATACATTGTCGATTGTTGGCTATGGTTTTTTTCTACAATATTTTAATCACTGAAAATCATCACATATTTTTTGTCGTTTCGTGTCCAAAATAACAAGAAAACGCGCGACGTCGTCGCTCATGGAAGAATCGGAAGAAGTGTGATGTTGGTTGTTGTTGATGTTACATATTATCCCCGTACCCGACTCAAAAAACTTATTAGCAATGCGGTAAGTGTCACGTATGTTCCGCATGTCAGCTGCACGTTGGGCATCCTCTGCCAGATTTCTGAACCATCGCCACTTATCACTTCTTACACAGCTAGAAACTTCGAGGTTCTTCGCTCTATACTCCTCTTTTGCTGTATGTCGTTGCTGTTCGTCTGTTGCTCCAAGCTCCAGCGACCATGTTTGATCAGAGATCCATTCCTTCCTCTCTTTTGGATTGGCACCCAACATCTTCATGCCAGTGCTTCCGATCGCAGTTCGCATTTGGAACATAAAAATGTCCAACCATACGGGCGTATGCCTATTGCGCCGAGACAGAAGTGCCGATCTCTTAAAAAAAAGTCTCTAAAAAAATTAAAACGTGGGTTAAAACGTGAAAAAAATTGTTTGGTACTGCAACCCGTAGGTTTTGACCTCCCTTGTATACTCCACTTATGTGGAGAAAAACCCAAAAACTTTTTCTCACTCCCGAGATTTGAACCCAGGACCTCCCGCTCGTGAGGCAAGCACTCTATCACCTGCACCACTCAGACGACAATATCTTTAAAATACAAGCATGCATATTCATATTTTCGTCGATAACTGTCACATTTTGGCGTTCAATGCGCGCAACGTCTTGGTAACTAAATGAGCTGACCAAATAATTTATGGCTGGCTAAAAAAATGACTATGATCAATAATAAATATTGTCTTCGTCAGAAAATATTGTTCCTTCATAGGTAGTCTCAAGACTAATCAGCGAATGTAGTAGTAACAACCTCCACACAACTTAATTCTGAAATCATGACTCGTTTGACTTACAGTATGAGTTGATTCAATGTCACGCTCTCGGTGACGTTGCAGCCATCTGTTGAGGTAGGTAACGGTGTATAGTCGTTCGGGTAAATCATCGATCCGACAATTAACCAAGCCATTAGCACCATACTGATAACGGCTCCCCACAATGTTGCCTGCGGATGATTGTAAACACATGCTAATAATAAAAAACACGAATATACCAGCCTAACGTTTAACTACCTTCTGCGATGCCAACGGATAGAAAAGCGCCATCCCAAACACGCCACCAATCGCACCGACAATCATGCCAGTGAACGTCTGCTGCAACTGGAACAGTGATGTGCTGCGCTCCACCAAGAAGCCCATGCCAATGCAATACAACCCGGTCACCACGATGATCGCCTTCATGATCACATTGGCTCGCGGTTCGGTGTGCCGATATCCGGGAATTTTGCACACGCAATCCTTGTACAGCAGTCCCGAAACGCAGTTCAGGTAGGCTGACGTGGTGCTCAGCGAAGCGCTCAGCACGCACGAGATGAATAGGCCTGGCATGCCGCTCAGGTGGCCGACGATCTCGTTGACAAAGTACGGGGCGAGCTGGTCGGCTTTGGTGAGAATCTGCGAGGCAAGCGAAGTTAGCAAGAGAAGCTGGAAGATGTCCGTAGGATTCGGTTCACTCACCCCCGCTGCAACCGGGTCGCAATCCTTGTAGTACGAATACATAACGACGCCCATCGCCCCGACAGCCAACTTGATGACGATGACGCCAACCATGAAAATGTACATAGTACTTCGAAAAAGGATTCGTTAGCAACTCTCTTTTGAGATAGATGATCTTGATAACTTACAGTTGAGCATGCTTGAGCGACGGCAGCGAAGCCAACCGCTGAACACAGCTCTGGCTGAACGCCACGTGCGACAGCCACATCAGAAATATGCCACTGAACATATTCCACACCGTCTGTCGCGTCGCCATATCGAAGACGAACCTGCGAGGCGAAGCAATGGATTGGACATTTTCTTGAAGTAGTCTGGCAGGTTAGGGAACTCTTACGGTGGTATTTCCAAACGACCGCCTTCGGATGCACTCGCCCACGTCTCGCCGAATCCGCCAATGCGCACGATCGCCAGAGTGGGCACCACCACAACCGTGAACACCATCACGAACGCCTGCATCACGTCCGTCCATACGACAGCCTTGACACCGCCCTGTGTGATGGATTTTACTTACGATATGTCATTGACTTGGGACTCTGACACGTGCACGTGTCGTCTCGCCACTCACCAGCATAGTATAGAAGATGCACACCAGACTAACAATGGCGTTTATCATGTGCAAATTCAGGCCACTAACTGCAAACATACGAAGAATTCATCTGTGTATTCAGGTATATGATGTAATATGATGGCTATGACTTCACAGTATCTTACTCTGTGCGAATGCAAACGCCGGCAGAAACGAGCCAATAGGCATCAGCAACAGCACGCCCAAAAAGAACAGAAAAGTGAGCAGATTTTTCGTCTCCTTGCCAAATCGCATTTCCAGATACTGAAATTAAATAAAATTATTATCAAAGGCCGGTGGCGATAATTATCCTCATTCCCATACTCCGTAACAGTTGTCGATGTTGTTCTCGTAAAACACCGGCAATATGCCGTAGTTTATCGCGAACGTCATACAGACGACGGCCGGCAGCACGACTATCGTGTAATTGGAGCCGAACGAGTATATTTCCGACGGCACTGATATGAACGAATACGCCGAAAGTTGACTGTGCGCGGAATATAGCAGAAGGTTAACACAAATTAGTAGAATGCACTTCTGATGTCCGCGGAATCGAACCTGGCTACCAGCGAAATGGCCACCGGAATCGGTCGCAACCGGCGGCCGCCCAGCAGATACTCCTCGGTCGTCTGTTCGGTGCCATCGAAATATCCGAAATAGATGCCAATCGCAGCGGACACCATCAGCAGGAATCCGACGACCGCATAGTCAACGGCTCCGAATTGACTGATGGCGGCGTCCGTCACTTGGCCGGCGAGCGTCGTGGCAGCCGCTGTCGTGGTGGCGACAAACTCGATTGACTCGACCATAATCGCTTAGTAGGTGGACGTACGCGCGCTTGGATAAATTCGGAAATATTCCACACCTCAGGCCGCAGCGGACTGAAGTCAACTGATTGATGCCGGTTCGGTAGCAGCCGTGAGTGGGAGTTTCTACTATACGGTATTAGGAATTTACAGTATTTCTATACAAGCTGAATTGCCATACTTGAAAACAATCAGGCTGGATGAGATAACAGATATTGTGGAGTCTATATCTGGGTTTTATCTGTGTGATGAGTATTATCGCAAGTAGTTGAGTGTTGAGGTAGTATATATGGAGGAGGTATTGAACACATGTTCACCTGCTTTCACGAAATTAAATGTAGAACACCCATTACGAATGTGCTAGTTCGATATCAGTTATCTATTCGCTTTAGTTTGAATCCCGATAACAAGAATATGTTTGCGGAATGCCCAAGCGTCATAGGAATTAGAAAGAAAATATTCTCTCTCTTCTTCTGCTTTATTCAGAAAATATAAAAATTAACGTGGGAAGGGTTGGCCGCATCGATTGAACACCCATTCGTCCAGTGAGATCTTCGTATCATCCGAAAACAGCAAATACAAATACTAAGAAAATAAGAAAAAAAAGTCGAAACATTAATGATTTTCTTCAAATTAAATATTAACTGGATATCCACCTTCAACGTTGCGCCCGGAAACCAAGACTGCTCCTCGCCGTACGAGTCACCGTAGCCGCCGCTCCTTCCTCGCGCACGAGTCTCAATTCCGATCACGTTGTCCCAGCCCCACTCCCGGTACTTCTCGTCGTGCGTCAGGCGCCACAAGATGAAGTAGTTCTGCACCGATGCATAGCCCAACAGAAATGTACCATCATCCTCAATCTTAATCTCACCCGTTCGCGGGTCAACAGTGAAAACGGTCGGATCCACGTTATTGTTCGCCACGCTGGCGTCGCGACACGTTTGCGTGATGCCCTCGGCCATCTGCATCAGCGTCTGCTCTCCCGAACTGTTGGCGTACATGCTTTTGGCCATAATAGCCAGAAAGCCGCCCAGCGAGCACGAGCTATGCTGCATTTGTCCGTTATTCGATTCCACATAGTATCGGCCACCGGTCGCCCGGCGCACCGAGCTCAGGGCAGTGCTCACGTAGTCGTCGAGCAGTTGGGCGATGGTCGTATTGCGGCCATCGGTAACCAGGTACATGTGCAGCAGATCATCATGGATGCGGTATTGCTGCTCGGAACTCGGCCCGCCCTGGCTAACTGCAAGTGGCGATAACATTGAATATTTTCGACCAAGGTAGCATAATCCCAAAACAACGTACACGTGTTCGAGTACTCCTCAGACGTGTGTGTATTCCACATATCGTTGGAAAACGACACACTTTTGTGCTGTGTCAGTGCAAATTGACCAAGGCCATCCTCTATATCGGCGAACTGATTTCGGCCGGTTGTGATTTTCCGAAGATAGTCGGATTCCAGCAAAAATCCGCCAACCAGAGTGTACGATGTGTCGAGTGTGAAATGGGATTTCGGCGTGACGATCCCAATGGTGCCCGGGATCGGGGGCGCCATTGGGATCGAACGATTCATCATAATGTTGATTTTCGAACGGAATATTGAGTCTTCGGACAGAGCATGCGCAGACAGAATGCCTCCAAGACATTCGCTAACCCAGTCTGCGATCAAATCGACTCTAGAGAAATCCTATATGGGGGAAATAGGTTGATATATTCGCGATACTTTGGGTAATTATTATCTGTATGTTACTTACTGTTTCTTCGTTGATTGAGTTCACAACTATGTCCAGCGCCTCTTTGTACTCCTTTGTTAAATTCATTATGAATAGCGTTGATAACAGTTGATAGTTTCTGCACAATGGCGCATTTATGCCGGTAGGATTCCATGTATGCTTTGCCATCTACAACGGAACGATTTAATGTGAATGTTCTAACAAATATATATGTATATTATATAATATCTACTCTTTACCAAAACAACTTTATTTTGTCTCAGAACATCTCTTCCAGCTGGGGGTTTTGCTTGGAGTTGAAACGACACGATGTCAGCAACAAGACACGTGGTATATAGCAGAGAAATAAACAGAAACACATGCAACGATGCATGTGTTCTCTCAACTCTCATATAAAATATATGCATCTCTCAAAAGTAGGGGATATATATCGTGGGGGAAATCTATATGGTCTATTTGACTTGTTTGTTCAACCAGTATCCGGTTTAGTGTTAAGATACCTTACCATATACTTTTAAATTGTGAAATTACTATTACAAAGACGACTGACAAAGACGACTGATTTACTATTAATACACTATATACGCAATGCAGAGATAACTCGATTATTGTATTGATTCGCACTTAATCTTAACTGTGCTGTGTTATTCAACGATTCAATCGACAGTAGTGCTCTTGCTTGGAGAGCTAAGATCCGACTGACTGATTCTCATCTCAGCAATAATACTATATGCGATGCTCAGACTTGAATCAAACAACACTACAAACTCTATCGATCAAAGCTTTGTTTATACAACTCAACGTACTATACTCGAAAGCATATGAACGAGGTCGTATTGAATATTTCTCAACATGCATGAACACGTATCAATAATATTATTCCGATATTTTCTATTATTCTATATTTCTTAGATTTGTTAAATTTCTTAGTGAACCTAATCTTAACTTATCGCGTCGCGTACGTGGACTCTGTGACCGCAGCAGAACGCACTCTCTTGTCACCGACGCCACCGCCGCCGCCAATGAGCTGCATTCCAATGTGACGTCGATCGGTTGCCAACGCCTTGGGCGCCAACCACTGCAGCAGCGGCGAGACCAGCTGCGATTCAACCGGCTCGGCAAGTGGATACAGCGTGTGCGACAGCACAATGCCGACGATCCAAACAATGAGAGTGCCAACCACCGGATACCAATGGAAGGATATTGAGAAGACTGAAAAAGGAACGTCCGATGACAATATGGGTGATGCAAGCGGAATTGGGGTTGTTGGAATCAACCTGTGGAATGTGAAAAAAAACTATTATCGTACAAGAGGAATGAGGCATTATATCGATAGGCTTACGATAGAATTTGTGCTTCGTTTTCGGTGACATTGCAGCCATCGGTCGACGTAGGCAACGGTTCGTAGACTGTCCTGTGCGCCATGGAGCCAATCGTCAACCATGCCATCGAAACCATGCAGCAAACGACACCGCACAAAATAGCCTACAGGGTGCGGATCGAGTTAGTTTATAGGAAACAACTCATATGTTCACCACCAACCTTCTGCGATGCCCACGGATAGAACAATCCCAGACCGAAAACACCACACATCACTCCGACGATCAATCCAACAATCGTCGTCTGCAGCTGGTACAACGAGTTGCTGTGCTCCACCAGCAAACCCATTGCAATACAGTACACACCGGTCACCACGATAATCGACTTCATGATCCCGTTGGCTCGCTGTTCGGTGTGCCGATAGCCGGGCACTTTGCACACGCAGTCCTTGTACACGAGACCGGCCAGACAGTTCATGTAGGCGGACACGGTGCTCAGCGATGCGCTGAGCACGCACGAAATGAACAGACCGGACATGCCGCTCAGGTGGCCGACGATCTCGTTGACAAAGTACGGTACCAGTTTGTCCGCTTTGGAGATGGTCTGTGAATAATATTTGTTTCTAGTTAGGCTATGATAGATAGATGTCTGCTCATATTACTCACTCCCGCCGCAACCGGATCACAATCTCGGTAGTACGAGTACATAACGATGCCCACAATGCCTACGGACACTTTAACGATTATCACGCCAACCATAAAAATGTACATCGTCCTGTGTGGGTGGGGGTGGTATCGCAAAGAATGTTACTGATACGGTTGATGGGTTGGAATTGGTCGTGCGACACCCTACTTTTGAGCGCTCTTCAGTGAAGGCAGCGACGCCAATCGTTGAACACTGCTCTGGCTGAAAGCCATGTGCCCCAGCCAACTGAAGAACATGCCACTGATCATATTCCAAGCGGTCTGGCGCGTTTGCAAGTCCAAAGTGAACCTGCATACGATCGTAATGTCAGAGTAATTTGAACATTTGTGTATATTACATATTCTTACGAAGGCATCGCGAATCGGTCTCCATCGACGGCACGCGTCCAAGTCTCTCCGATGCCGCCGATGCGCACGATCGCCAGAGCAGGAACCACCACAATTGACAGAACCATCACAAATGCCTGCATAACGTCTGTCCAAATAACGGCTTTCACGCCACCCTGTACGAATCGATGGCGATTAATTTTGTATGTTGATCGCATTCTTGCTTAGTGTTCGAGTGCTACTCACCAGCATAGTGTAGGTTATGCAAACCACACTGACGATGGCGTTGATCATGTGCACATTCAGTCCGCTAACTGAAATTTGAATAGAATTCGTAGATTCGATACTCTCGATGGCACAACAAGTTAACTCACTCTGTGCAAAAGCAAATGCTGGCAGAAACGAACCGATGGGCAACATCAACATGACGGTGAAAATGAACAAAAACGTCAGCAAGAATTTCGTCTCTTTGCCGAACCGCATCTCCAGATACTATCAGAAAATCATGTCAAAATAAGTGAGCAGATTATACTTTTTAAAAAATTTACAAGACTTACTCCGTAGCAATTGTCAATGTTGTTATTGTAGAACACCGGCAATATTCCGTAGTTGATCGCTAGCGTCATCAGAACGACGGACGGCAGAATGCATATCGTGTAGTTCGAGCCGAACGAGTATATTTCAGCCGGAACTGTTATAAACGAATTGGCAGACAACTGACTACCACCAAGTGAAAATGTTGAATAAAATCGAGACCAGTACGATATGTTGCGATACTGACCTGGCGACAAGCGATATTGCCACCGGAAACGGTTGCATCCGGCGGCCACCCAATAAATACTCCTCGGTCGTCTTTTCGCTGCCATCAAAGTATCCGAAGTAGATGCCGATCGCAGCGGACGCCAGCAGCAGCAAACCGACGACGGCGTAATCCGTGGCTCCGAAAGGACTAATAACTGTGTCCGCCGCTTGACCGAGCAGCGATATAGTCGTAGTGTTGGTCATTATGATGACAGCCGGAGTTGTGGAATCACTCATACTTTATTCAATAACCCAACTTCTAGCGTCGACGATCCGATTCCAACTAGTTCTAGTGCTATGTAAAATTACACGTGGAGTGATTTTCATATCGAAGCAAGGCAAGACGCCACTACAGTAGCTATGTGCGTTATCTTATCGTGATGTATTGGTCTCAAAAGGTTTAGACAATCGCACGATAAGTGATATACTTCGGTAGTCAATATAAGATTACATACGAAACGTGTTGACACGGTTGTCAGATTTGAAAAGCCATACGACGATGGCGTCATCATTATATTGTGTCAATACAGAGGTGGTTATCAATTATTGCTTATGGCTTGGTCTATAATTTCACTGCTAAACATACTGTTTGTTTAGTTACTATATTTACAACTGATCGAGTGTTATCTTTCCATTTCATCGCACCGTGTACTTCGTCTCCGTGACAACGGATGGCCGCGATTTCTTGTCACTGCCGCCGCCACCCTCAACGATCTGCATTTCGATGTGTCGCGGCTGGTTGGCCAAGGCATTGGGAGCCAGCCACTGGATCAGCGGCGAAACTAGCTTCGATTCGACCGGCTCCTCCAGAGGATACAGCGTATGCGACAGAACTACGCCAACAATCCAAACGATCAGTGTTCCGATCAACGGATACCATTGGAATGATATCGAGAAGATGGAAAAGGGAGCGGCAATAGGCGGTGGTGGCGGCATTGTAGATGTTGACGGTAGTTCTGTTGTTGTGCTCGAGCTGCGAAAAAAGATAAGTATGATTTTTCGATGATGTAATAATTCTTTGCTCGACTTACCTGATAAGATGAGCAAAAGCTTCGATTGCGGGAACATTAACGCAGCCATCGATTGAGGTAGGTAACGGTGTGTAGACCTTCGGATACATCATGGAGCCAATAATCAGCCAGGCCATCAACACCATGCCGGTAACCACAGCGCACATACTTGCCTGTGATCGAAAGATATATTACATGACGATATATTGAGTAAGGGACAAAGACCACAATTGATCGTGCTGTTTTCATGTCAACTCACCTTCCGGGATGCCCACGGATAGAACAGTCCGAGCGTAAAAACACCCACCACCGAACCGGTACTCAATCCGGCCACAACTTCCTGCAGCTGGAACAGTGATTTGCTGCGCTCCACCAGGAAACCCATACCAATGCAATACACACCGGTCACCACGATGATCAGCTTCATGATGACGTTGGCACGGGGCTCGGAGTGCCGATAGCTGGGAATTTTGCACACATAGTCCCTGTACACGACGCCCGAGATGCAGTTCAGCAGGGCGGAAACGGTGCTCAACGATGCGCTGAACACGCTCGAAATGAACAGGCCGGGCATGCCGCTGATGTGGCCGACGATCTCGTTGACGAAGTACGGCACCAGTTGGTCGGCCTTGGAGATGATCTATGCGATAAGTAGAAGGTATTAGTAAGACAAATTGAATCCATGAAGCATCAATTAACTCACCCCCGATGCCACAGGATCACAATCGTAGTAGTAGGCGTACATGATGACGCCCATAAGAGCAACGGTCAACTTAATGGTGATCACGCCAACCATGAACACGAACATGGTCCTAATGTTCAAGATCACCATCAGTATAACCATCAGTATAATAAGAACCTACAGATTTGTATGCAACAACTTACAATTGAGCGTCTTTAAGCGTGGGCAGCGACGACAATCGCTGTATACAGCCCTGGCTGAAGCCGACGCCCGCCATCCACATCAAGAACATGCTGCTGAAGATATTCCACACCGTCTGTCTGGTCTCCAAGTCGAGCACCGTTCTGCGGGCGAATGAAGACAACTATGGTAATTAACTCTTCACTAATGAAATCACTCTAATTTTACATTGGTGCTGCAAATCGTCCGCCTTCGACGGCGCGCGACACCATCTCGCCAATGCCGCCAATGCGGATGAGCGCCAGTGTGGGCACCGCCACCAGAGAGACCACCATCACGGCTGACTGCATCACGTCCGTCCAAATGACGGCCTTTACGCCACCCTAATCGTGCAGGTATGGAGTAATATTAACATTAGCATGTGCTGAATCCATATGATCCAGTGATTGCAACTTACCAACATGGTGTAGGTGATGCACACTATGCTAACGACGGCATTGATCATGTGCAAATTCAGCCCGCTGACTGAAATGGAATAAAATGCACGTTATGTCGTTTTCGGACTGCACGCCATCATCACTTACTCTGGGAAAATGCGAACGCCGGCGTGAATGAGCCGATCGGAAGAATCAGCAGCACGACGAACATGAACATGAATGTGATCAGACTTTTCATCTCTTTGCCGAAACGCATTTCCAGATACTGAAACAACACGAAAAATACATCAATTATTGTGATCACTCATGGAAAATCTCAGAGCACTGTTGTTTAAACATACCCCGTAGCAATTGTCGATATTGTTATTGTAGAACACCGGCAATATCAAGTAGTTGACAACTAAGGTCATGCAAACGAAGGATGGCACCACGGACATCGTGTAGTTCGATCCGAACGAGTATGTTTCCGACGGGACCACAATGAACGAGTACGCCGACAGCTGACTGCAAAATTACAAATACAAATAATTATTTGAAAAATCCAAAATACTCCATCTTCCGTTCCGCCAACCTTGCGATCAGCGAGAAGGCCACCGGAATCGGACGCATGCGGCGTCCACCGAACAAATACTCCTCGGTCGTTTGTTCGGTGCCATCGAAGAATCCGAAATAAACGCCGATCGCAGCGGAGGCCATCAACAGCACACCGAATACGGTATAGTCGGTGGCTCCGAATTGACTGGCCACTGCGCTGGCCACCTGGCCGGTCATCGTCGTGGTGGCCGTGGCCGCTGTGGTGGCGGCTAACTGGATGGTGTCGTTCATGCTCGAACGCGTGCGGATGACTTTACCGGCCGGCGATTCAGTGCGAACTGAGAGTCGTGTGCACAGTAAGTGCGATGTCCGCAGAGTATTTCGTTGCTGAGGTGATAAGAATTACAATGAGCTGTGTGATAGCAGTGCTATCATGTCTAATTGATTTCAAGTATTGACCATCGGCAGGGCCTGGAATTAAAGGAAAATCTTTATATTCCTTATATTTCTGTACTCGTAATTTTTAATTTGTAATTTTTGAACAACATACTGTAATATTCTGTAATATTCCATTACTTTAAACGTTCAACGCTGTATTTCATGTTCATAAATTGTCCAAGAATAGGATCCTCTTATACATTATGGTTCATTGTAGATTACTAATTCCAGTCCCAAAAATATTGTACCAACCAAGTACGCTGGCTGCCAACAGAATAATACTCTCAAACATTTTGAAACGGCGCCCACGAGCACTCGACATTAGTGCAGAATTGCACGAGAGCGCTCTGTTGTTGATGTTGATGAATATTACCGGCTGATGATTTTTTGCCTACTAATGTAACCATTTCAAAATCACGTTGTGTTTCATTAAAAAAAATAATCAAAATGATCCAAGTCCAGTTTCGGCAGGTTTCAAACTTTTTGGGCTTGCGTATCTTATTGTATATATTGAGTTGTGCAATCAATGAAGCACTACGATTGTGTATTAGATGATCACAAATGAGCTAACGCATTATTATTTACCTGTTTGTTTTGTATACTAACTGATGATAACATAGATAATGAGCATGACACGCGTATTCGCGCATTTTTATAAATAACTTGTTTGAACAGAGAAGGCCGGTCCGAAGTATTCGTATTTCGTATATCGATGTAGTAGTATTGTTTATTTTCGAATGTTAGTTAATCTTGTTCACGAACAAAGTACGTTCGTCACCTTATCGTGTACTTTGATTCTGTGTTACATGATGAAGCATTATTTTTACTGCCATCTCCTGTTACGAGCTGCATTTCAACATGATGTCCTCTGGTCGACTGCTCACCAGGTACCAGCCATTGCAACCAAGGCGAAAGCAGACGAGATTCGACCGGTTTACCAACAGGATACAGCGTGTGCGATAACACGATGCCGACCAGCCAGACGATTGAAGTGCCGATCACTGGATACCATTGGAATGATATCGAGTAGAACGCGAAGGGCATATCTTCGTTGATATTTGACGATGTTGTCGTGGTGTTTGAAGTCATGAGAGTGCTGTGAGCATAAAAAAAGATTGATTTTAATCATGTTTCTATGCTTCTTGTTTGTTCCATTAGCATTCACTAATTAACGACGCGATAATAGAGTGGAGAGTCGGGAGTCGGGATTTGGAATTACAAATCATGGTTCGAATTCCCGGCTACGACACCTAACATTTATCAACCGCATCGTCAAAACAAAGAACTGTGTAATGAGTAATAGCTAAAACAACTTGTTCTCGAAGAGCAGATTGAAAAATCCACCGATCACTCTGCCCATATGTGAGAGCAGACACGAACATGTTGGCTTGACAGTTATTACTCTTTCAGTGAAGTGGAGCGCTGCTCTCGTTCTAGTAAATGCTGCCTGGTTGAGTGAACCTTGACCTGTTGATACAATGGTGCATATAAACAGTATATAAATGCACCTGTCAATAATGTTCGCATTTCGAATACAGCCGTCCATCACTCCTTAATGGGGTATAATGGATGTAGATGATGATGATGATAAATAAAAAGTATGGTTTTGTTCGACTCACGATATCAAAGGCTCGAACGCATTGCTTGTGGTTAGATTGCAGCCTTCAATTGATGTTGGTAGTGGTGTATAAACGGTCGGATATATCATCGAGCCCAGCGTCAACCAGCCCATCAGAAGAATGCTTGAGACCGCACCACACAATGTTGCCTGTAAGTGTTCAAAGCAAAAACATCTCAGCATAATCCTGATTATATACAACTTAATATTTCATCGACATACCTTCTGTGACGCCCACGGATAAAACAATCCCAGTCCAAACACGCCAAACGACGTGCCCGTTGTCATACCGAAAAACATGAACTGCAGTTGCAACAGAGAAGAGCTGCGCTCCACCAGCCAGCCCATTGCCACGCAATACACACCGAGTACCACGATGGTCAACTTCATGACCGTGTTCGCCCGCGTTTCGCTATGCCGATAGCCAGGCAGTTTGCACACACCGTCCTTGTACACGAGGCCGGCCAGACAGTTCATATAAGCGGACACGGTGCTCAGCGAAGCGCTGAACACGCACGACATGAAGAGGCCGGGCATGCCGCCGATGTGGCCGACCACTTCGGCCACGAAGTACGGCACCAGTTTGTCGGCTTTGGAAACGAACTGCGTGAAATAGAAACGTGCGATGCAATGGGTAAGTTCAAAATGCATACAAATTGGCATGCAATTGACTCACACCGGCCGCAACTGGATCACAATCCGCGTAGTAGGAGAACATAACGACGCCAGTCAGGCCTACCGATATCTGGATGATGATCACGCCCATCATGAAGACGAACATAGACCTATGAAATACAATTAAATTGGTCCCACAATCGCAGATTTCAACGAATTGTCCGGCTTCTCAGCTCTGTGGAACATTCAGTTGCTAGCAATATGAAGTTACCAAGAAACATGCTTGGTTTTGAAGCTCATATGCACAAAATTGAGTGCTACAAAATACATTAAAAAATTACTACGTTGACCACACAGATTATACTTCGCGGGAAGGAAATATATAAATTTCTGATACAATAAAATGTAGGTCAATTGGAGCATTCAATTCAGTGCCAATTAGCTCCAAAGTTCAGCATGTTTGTTGCTTGGTAACTTCATAATGCTAAAATCCAGAAATTTTTGCACGACATTTTTAAACGTACAAGCACTTTTCATATTTTTCCTAATTATGGATTATTTTTGCAAAATTTCATTCTCTTTATTTTGTTGTGAGACACTGCAGTGAAAAATATTAGTCTCTAAGCCAATCACGAGTTTATGATATTTTGTATGAAGATGAGTAAATTAAACTATTTTTCTCCTTTCCAAATTTCGTTTTTCATCAACTTCGCACTAGAGTGACTTAGATCAATGTGCCAATACTTAAATACAGGAAAAAGGAAGATGAAATTGTGCATAAATAGTTAATTAATCTCTTCATATTCAACGGGAGTCGTACTGCATCATTGGCATTTTCATTCTAGCATAACTTGACGCACAAAACTTGAAGCAAGTAGACTCAGTACATGATTGAAACATTGAATTTTGGGTCGTATTGCTAGGAACTGTAAAGGTGAAACATAGTTTTAGTAATTATGCTGAAAATCATATTCCACAGTTATCAAGAATTGTTTCTCGAATATTTAAATATTTTTGATATGCAACTGTGGGAGCACACATTTTGCAACGCCCGAAAAAAGTGTTCACAGATGACACAACTTACTTCTGGACATGCTTGAGCGACGGCAGCGATGACAGCCGCTGCACACTGCTCTGGCTGAATGCCAAGAGCGACATGAATCCGATGAACAGGCCGCAAAACATATTCCAAAAAGTCTGGCGCGTCTGCGCGTCCAACACAAAACTGCGGAATATTTAAATAAATTAAAAATAAAATAAAATTGCAAAAATGTTTGTTTCATACGATGGCAATTCCAAACGGCCGCCATCAGCAGCTCGCGCCCACGTTTCGCCGATACCGCCGATGCGCGCGATCGCCAGCGCAGGCACAACTAGCAGTGTGAAGCCCATGACTAGGGCTTGCATGACATCCGTCCAGATCACTGCTTTCACACCACCCTGCGGTTGGAATCGCATGCGTAAAGTTTAGATTGGATGTCTTAGAATTGAAATGTGCACTTGTTACTCACCAGCATCGTGTACGTGACGCACACCACAATGACAACAGCATTGATTGTGTGCAGATCCAGGCCGCTGACTTCAAATTAAAATGGATAGCTTAAAATGCGTTGATATGCTTTTCTTACGACTTTACTTACTCTGTGCGAAAGCGAACGCCGGCACAAACGAGTAAATCGGAAGGACCAGCATGACGAGGATGATGAAAATTAATGTCATCAGATATTTTGTCTCCTTGCCGAAGCGCATTTCTAAATACTAGAGGAGCGAGAAAATAAATATTAGTTTGCAGGTCAGTCAGGAACATTATCGCCACATACTCCGTAGCAGTTGTCAATGTTGTTATTGTAGAACACCGGCAATATGCCATAGTTTGCAGCTAAGACCAAGCCAATGACGATCGGAACAAGGCACATGACGTAGTTCAAGCCAAACGAGTATACTTCCGTTGGAATCATCAGAACTGTGCTTGCCGACAGTTGACTGCAAAGTCAAAGAAGTGTTAGTGTTTGTTCCTGAATTCTGAAGTCTTGGCATACCTTGCTACAAGCGAAATGGCCACCGGAATAGGTCTCATCCTTCGGCCGCCCAATAAATACTCTTCGGTCGACTGTTCGGTGCCATCGAAATAGGCGAAATAGATGCCCAGCGCAGCGGATGCCAGTAGAAGCAAACCGACGACCGCATAGTCTATGGCTCCGAATTGACTCGTTTCAGCATTTGCCACTCCGACTGTGGTCGTTAGGTTGATCATACTCGTAACGTAATCAAGCTACTGCTCAACAAAGTAGCTTCAATCCCGACTTCAAACGTCAACGAACCGATTCCAACTAATTCCGAAGTTGCATTATAACTGAAGAAATGTATTTTATTGATGCACCGAATCGTTGTCTTTGGTTGTCTTATCGGTATCATGTGTACAACAATTTGTTATCATATCTTCCATATTTATTAGAGTAGAGACAGCTAAAGTGGAACTGCTAAAGGGACCCTCTCATCTGTGTTCAAGAAAAATTAGGAGATGTTTATGAATTTATGATATTATATCGCAAGTTGTTTTCAAAGCATAGGCAAAATTTGCCTAAAATGGTCAACGAGCGCAAACCTCTTTAAACAATTTGGAAATGCCTAGGCAAAACTTTCCCCAAGCAAGCAAGCAAGCAAGCAAGCAAGCAAGAGTAAGGTTAGCATGAATCGTGTCAGAAAAATACTCCACTAATCGAATGAATTCAGGTTCTCGAGAACAATGTCTTGCAGGAATAAAATCCAATTATATCTATGATAAAATGCTAAGCCTTCTATTACATCACTTAAGTACATGGATACTTCGAAATATGATATAAAAAAGTGCCTCGTGCCCTACCATACTTTACTTCATGCTATGTATTAATATGTATTGTTGATAGGGTAATAAGAAGTAATCAATCAATTATACGTCAGACCCGCAACTCACGCAAAGCTTATTCTGGTGCACGTGTATCGATAGCAATACAAAAGTTGTTATCAAAAACAAAGCCAATGCATCAAGACAACAAGAACGTCACTATATCAAACCTCACACCACAAGCCACATGCAAGTGCTGCCGTTAGCATGTCGTGTTCGTTTTATTCTGAGATTGTTTCCTTTTTCGATCTCTTGAATTCAAGATTATTCCATTCTGTACAATTGTGAACATACAAGTAAGCCATCCGCCCTCTCTACAAAATCGTGAATCTCCGCTGCAATGACTTGGGCGTCTGGTACATCACGAATATCCCCTTCTTATCACTGTCCGTCTCCCCATATTTGCCCTCCCCGCGCTCCACCGGCTGCTGCAACCTTCCCACAAAACGCCTCGCCAATGGCGACAGCATCCGCATATCTACGGCCGGCTCGCCTTCACGACGCTCCAGCACATGGCTGAGCGGCACCGCAATCGACCACACCAGCAGCGCCACAAACATCGGATACCAGTCGTACGAAAGGCGATACGGCGAGAACGAATCGGCATCCGTTTCTTGCGCCATGGGAGTCGATTCGAAGAGCCCATCATTCGTCGCATTCCGCCCCTCGCATCCGCTCACCGAAACCGGCAACGCGGCCGTTGTGGCATCTCCGGCCGCCACCGCTCCGTACCACTTTGATCCGATCATCAGCCATGTGAAAGTCCCGACGCTCACCAGCGTCGCGACCAGCACCGCTCGGCTGTGCGCCCGCGGATAGAACATGCCCAGCGTGAACACGCCGAATACGGCGCCGGCTGAGATGTTCATCTTGGCCAGCTTGATGCGCAGAAACCAGTCGCTCTGCTCGATGTAGAGGCCCATGAGGGCGGCGTAGACGCAGAGTGTGAGCACGATTAGTTGCATGATCAGGGTGCCGGTGCGCTCGCTGAAGCGGCGACCGCCGATGGACTCGATGCAGTCCTGGGGAAGTTGAGAGACCAAGCAGCAAGTTAGAATTGAATCTCTTAAAAATAATAGTTATACTTATTCAGCATATCTCATGACTGTAGTAAGGTATTCTAAATAGAATGAGATTTTATTGCGTAGTGGATATTTATCTACAACAGCAGAGTATTAGGAACAGAGTATTAAGAGCAGAGTATTATAATGGAGCCTACTGCCGACAAATTATGCTTATCAAGAGCTGCTTATTTTTGAATAAATATTAAGAACACAGTATTAAGAGCAGAGTATCATAATGAAGCCTAAATAATAATTCATTAATCGGGAGTGTTAGCGAGCTAGCGAGCCTGCGGCCCAAAACCCAATTATCCTTTATAGGGATAAGGAAGCCCGCTGAAAGTCCAGCGAACAATAAGTACTCTCCTGAACATCACACCTATTTGTCCTCTATGTTTTTGCAACATAGTCCATTCACCTGATAGATGACGCCAGCGAACGTAATCGCGTACGAGGACAGCGAGCCGAGGGAGGCGCACAGAACGGCCGACGTGAACAGGCCTCCGAGGCCGGCGACACCGAGATCACGAACCAGCTGCGGCACGAGGTAGTTGCCAGCGGCAATGCGACCAGCACGAGTAGGATCACAACTAGCGTAGAAGGCGTACATTGCGAGGCCGAGGGCGCACTGGCCGGCCGTGAAGAGGACGTTGCCGATGGTGAAGTACATGAGGGATCTGGACGGGTTGATAATGCATATTACACCCGAAATAGCACCTCAGCATCACAGGTAAATTGCTCATATTTTATTAATGATCCATTGAGATGAGGAAAATGAATGAAAAAAATGTGCTACGGAGATATCTTGTCTGAAAATGTGCTTCTAGACTGTATAGATAGGCTGATGGCACCTGTTCAAATTATTAATTAACTCTGGAAATCGGTCATCTTTTCTGACGAGTTGTCATGAGTACTGGTCGTACGAGGACTTTTGACAGTCACTGTAGTTGTAAGGTATTGTACTTTTTAAAATTGTATCTTTTTGGGCAACATAACGAACTTAATGCCGGTTGGAGAGTTGTGTAAAATAACCAAAGTTCATTTTCATTGCTCTTTAAAACGTGAAACCTGAACAAATCTCAACAGATATTATTTTCGAGATGGTCCAGGCCACTATTTGTCAAAAATTATGTCGACCGAAAATGACAACATTTTGGACTTTTGGTCGATTTTATAAACCCTTGTTAAACACAAATAAAATTAGCCAGTACGAAATTTATACACTTGAGATAGGACACGTTGTTTGAAGTACTGTTACGACGTCTTTCACTAATGTACCTTCGATGGATATACTTGTAAATAAACATGACAACTTTTGATAAAAATATGTATCAAACAAATCGATTTTTTTCTAATGATTCTGGGATTTTGGGGGTTTAGTTAGTATATTCAAAATCCCAAGTTACCTTTTCGCACTCGTCAGTGTCGGCAATGCCACCAGACGCTGCACGAAACTCTGCACCAACCCGACCGACATCCACAGCCCAAACATGTACGCACTCAGACTAAACACCGTATGCCTGGCCGTCAGGCTGATCGTGTGCGGTGGCACCGTCAGCCGTCCGCCCTCCACCACCGCCGACCACGTCTCCGCCATGCCGCCCGCTCGCTGCACGGCCACCGCCGTCACGCACAGCATTGACAGCGTCATCAGTGCCGTTTGCAGGACGCCCGTCCAGACCATTCCGCGGAGGCCGCCCAGCCAAGTGTAGGCGATGCAGACGGCGCAAACGAGTGCGTTGATGACGTGCACATTGTGGCCGGTGTAGCGGGCGTATTCGAGGGCCGGAAAGAATGTGGTGAGCGGCGTGTCGACGAGCACGCACGAGATGAAGGAGAGCGTCAGGAGTAGGCGGACGGACTTGCTGAAGCGGATTTCGAGGTACTGCGGCGAAGAGTGGTGAGATTATCGAATTTTTCAACTAAATTGAGCTACATTATTCTATACAACCCCAATTAGTCTTGATCAATGCCAAATTGCGACAATTATTGGAGGACAAGATATCATAATCTGATCATAACAATGATGAAGGATTGTTGAATAAACATCCTTCTATTATAATATACACAAGAAATCGCGTGACAAAAGTCTCATCCTAGGCTGATAACGCCCTGAACAAGCCCTCCGAGCCCCAATCACCGAGCTATAATTCGCTCGATATTTTTTTATATATTTTTCTAAAGATGGGGATGTGTAAACAATTGCATTCTCTTTCATTTGAGTATTAATTTGAGTATTTACGAATTGTTCTAGAAAAGTTATG
>JANTBZ010074809.1:0-20594 GCA_024741255.1 Exechia fusca | reverse complement strand
CTCGATTAGGCTATTCTATCTAGTCGTTCTGAGGCCTCAAAGTTGAGCAGATTTCGTGTTTTTTAAAAATATTTTTTTCAATTATTTGTCAACACGTAACGCCCCAGCCCCATTTTTTCCTGTTTTATTGTATTTCTGTGCAGTGCAATGTGAAAAAATGATGAAAAAAAATATTTGAAAAATCTCCGAAATTTATTTTGGGAGCTATGGCCATGCGAAAATGGGCTAAAAACAGAATTTTCTCAATATTCATGACCTAGAACCATTAAACACGGTTGCAATTATATCACATGATGTAGGATATTATTGTTCATCCGCACCATCATAAGAAAATAAAAAAGGTTGTACGGTTCATGGCATAAGTGGTGTAAACGAAAGTTTGTCATAACAGTCAAAATAAGTGTTACATTTTTTCAATTTTTATATTATATACTCACAAATGCGTTATATGTGACGTAATAGTCTGAATGGCATATGCCAATTGTTTCGCATATTTGAGTTATTTCTCACTGAACATTCACATTTCATAAAAACACGGATTCTACTGTATCGACGATTGAAAATATGAATTTCGTGATGCGATTAATGGAAGTATTCAAAACAAGTATTCTAAAAAATAAAACAGTTTTTCTATATAATGCGTAATTTAGCTGTAATCGCCTTGCCCACGGTGTTGTCAAGCGGTACGTTACGTGTTAAATATACTATCACATTTAATACATTTTTTTTTGCAAATGACCTCTTGTCGTTAACGTATACTTGATGAAAATAATAAAACTGGAATAATCAAAAAATATAAAAGGTATTCAGGATCAGCATACTATCAGGATACATGAACTTTTTTAATTGAAAATTTCATTTTGAGCTTATTTAAAAAAAATCGAGTCTATGTAAATGTGCATTTTCGACCTGTACTGGCGGGTGGTCGATTAATCAAACCGAACTATTTTTATTTGGCTCTATTTAACAAAAAAAGAATGTGTATGAAAAACTTGTTAAAAAGAAACGGAAGTATCTCGATGAAAAATTACATTTGAGACTAGTTTTAGATTTGTTTCAAATGCAAATTTTCATCAAGATACTTCAGTTTTGTTAACGAGCTGGGCATTGCAATTCACTACAGACAAAGCTGAGAATAAGTATTTCATTTTACATAAAATTATTTTAAAAAAACTATAAAAACCGACTGTAGAATATGACCAGATATAGCCTAATTATCTCCAAATTAATGTTGACCCAACCTACATTCGTGTGCTTGCGCGTGCAAATGAAGAAGTCCGCCCGAGAGTGCGTCCGTGAGTGCGGTGCGATGGCTTTGCTTCTGGCCGGCGTTTTGCGATTGGGAAATCGAGAACTGGGAAAACCGTTTTTCCGTGGTTAACATATCGTCGATTTAGATTTTTTTATTGCTATTTTTCATCGCGATACTCCGGTTCATGTGAAACAAGACGAACGAACGAACACTATGCACACTTCAAATTTAAAGTTTAAACTGTACTGTACTGAAACCTTGAAGTTTGACATTGTGTGCGTCATTCCAATGATGCAGTTTTGTTGAATGGACAATATTCTATTGTATAAGACCGAAATATGTTGGAAAAGTTCCACCTGTGGATAAGCACGTTCTAAGAAAGTCCTCTCCGTTCGTATATGGAAACATTATTGCACTATTAAAACATACAAGCATTTTTAAAATTAATTAATTTAAAATGGACCCGTGAACTGAAGCTACCAATCGATAACAAAATCCGATATTCAGTTTCATCATTTTACGACTATCTTTTTAATATTATCGTCTTTGTTCGACAAAGGCTGATTTTTTTAGAAAGTAAAAGATGCTGTTCGTGAGAGACATATCTCAGTTTTACGATACATATAGTTGGATTCATTGAGATAAAATCACAATGAATGGTCCTTATTCTATTCCAAATTAAGCTGTGCATCATCTGTATTCAACACTGAATGTGAATTAGCTGTTCCGTCGATTGCAAACCTAGGCAAAACATTCTCATGAACTTTGTTGTCGATATGTTATTTCAATGGATTTCAACAGAGATCCTAATTGATTTTTCGATACGAACTTTCCATTTATCGACAAATTACGCAATCCCACAAACAATACATACTTTATCAATTTATTTCCTACTTAGGTTATGCTGATAAATCGCGTTTCTAAAATTCAGTTGAGAACGTGAATATGCATCTTCGAAGCTTCGAATCAATAACTTCTGAATCTCAAAACCAAGAAAAACAACAACAATTTCGTTTAAAGACTATTCACTAAAATTATGTAATCGATGATTCATCATAGCTTAAGTTTTCCGATAGTTAGAGTCCAATAAGACCAACTACACCCTGCGTCAGAATATGTGTTACACCGTAGAATAGCCGTATTATCTACAGTTTTAAGATTCACTCTAATTTATAAGGATTGTCTGTGGTTTAAGACTACGTCAAGAGTTTTCCCTTGGCCTTAGTTACGATACTAAGTATGTTGACAATTGAGTTGCGCGCTGACCGTTGGCAATCTCGTGGAAACTTGGACCATTCTCGATGAAGGGCTGCGTTTGAAGAGCCCAGACTTCCGCTTCTTTTGGCATTGACTCGAGCCTCCAACATATCACGAATCGTTTTTTTTCATCTGGGTAAATCGATAGTGGAATGGGATATGAAACGATTTGATTCAGCCAATATTGATTCAAATGAGCTTTAGGCGACGAGGCAGAGTCTTACATCGATGTAAACAGTACGGACTCGAACTTTTATTGTAACCATGGGTTTAATACACACATTAATTATTTTGTTCTTAGTACTTTCACTGTATCATTTACCTAGAACCCAGGCTC
Organism: Exechia fusca; assembly: GCA_024741255.1. Taxonomy (NCBI): domain Eukaryota; kingdom Metazoa; phylum Arthropoda; class Insecta; order Diptera; family Mycetophilidae; genus Exechia; species Exechia fusca. Next base: position 17,748 of record JANTBZ010074809.1, on the reverse strand, counting down.
CAAACCGCGAGAACATGCACTTTATGGATTTCGTTCGGCCTCATTTATTATTCATCGAATTATTCATCGAACTCTGTCTATCAAAACTCATAGCATACACATTTCCTTTGATATTACACTTCACTTTTCAAACCATTGGGCCTCTAGTAGTAACTTATTTTCGTTCTACTATTTTGTATATTTAACGATGCCAGTCTTGTTGTTACAAGATATTTTTTTATCGCAGTGCAAGTCCATTATTCGAACACGTTGCATGCTGGGCCTCTATTCGACGTCTGACAAAACGCTCCTGCATTTTTACTAACAATACAATGCTCTAGGCTCTGTCAAATTATCGCATTGCTATCTTCGATCGTTTGGGAAATACAGCATATTCAAAAAGTGTAACACTTATTCTGACGCAGGGTGTAGATGCGATCGATGTTTCGACACGATCGCACGTTGGCGAGAATAGATTTTCGCTATCGCACAAACAATCGCACGGACGGGTGAAAATAGACGACACCGCGGCAGCGAGACAGAGGCGCATCCGATGATCGGTGACAGACAGCGGGACGACAACGCGATGCATTTTGTCATGTGAATTCGGGCGGCAGAGATGATTAATTGGGTTGATGCTGTTACATCGCAGTATCGCACAGCAGCTAGACTTTCCGACGACTGCTGAGCAGCGATGTGATGTAAGTTGAGTGCGTGTTTACGTTGCCGCCAAATCTGCGTATGGCGCCAGACATACTGGCGATACGCGCAATATTGAATCGCATCAACGCTGACGCATTCTTGAGTGCGTCGAGTGGGGGTGAAATGGGGGTGGTTAGTAGACTACGCAGGCGAATGCGTAGCATGTTTTTATTCCAACTAATTCACTGGCGGGTCACGCCACTTGATTATATTCAAACCTGCACGTGAGAATAATGCGATCAGAAGTGGGATCCGTACACTCTTTTATCGTTATAATATAGTATAAAACTTTTCCTATGAAATACACTAGACAAACTGATACCATTCAGACGTCTAAATATTTTTAGCGAAATTCCCGCAGAAGACGTTACAATGCTAGACAGAGAGGTTCTTCATTTTCAACGGTCTTTCATGTAAATTTTTGCTGCGGTTACAAAAAGCTAGTTGGGCGTGCTTTGCGGATTTTTTCCCGCTACCGGGGAAATTTACGGTACACAATTCTTGGGCATACAAACGCTAACAAGAATACCTCCGAATATTAAAACGCTGCAAAAACAGTATGAAATATGACGGGTTTCGAACACGTGTTACATAAACACCTTTTCGTCGTGAATGTGAATGTGCTTGTTGCTTGTTGCTCTGTCACCTTCGCGCTGTTCGTGGTTCGTGGTTCGTATACAAAACCGAATCGCGCGCTCACATCCAAACACACACTCAAGCGCGAGCTCGTTTCCACACAACACAAATACGATCACGCACAATTGCCCGTCGAGTTGCCAAATTGGATAACAACTGTGCATGCGTCTAGCAAAACAACGTCTGGATTGGCAAGGTCTCGATGATACCGAAAACAATAATTGATCGAAGCCCAATCACTCCTGCTCAACACCTGCACACACACACACTGATTCTATACGCACTTGGTCTGGCCGCAAACAAATCCAATCGAGAAATAGACGCACACGAAACTCTTGACGCGTCGACAATCCGCAAACAACTGAGCCTGAGTACGAGAACTGTGTGCTACTCAACCAAGCAGAAATGCAGAAAGCAGGCGGAAACTCTTGAGTACTCCTGAGTACGTAGTATATAAATATATAACAACAAGTATATAATAATGCACGTGCCTTGTTGTTGTTGGCCACACGGTTTGCGGCACTGTATCCACACAAATGTTTCAAGCCATCTGCTGAATCGCTGAATTTGAAGACAAGAAATCCACTCAAATTTAGCGGATTTCGCGGGATTTCGTATTGCGATTTGATTTCGTTTGGTTGGAACATTCGAAATTCAAATCATAAATAATTCTGTGTATGTAAAACATAACGTTAGCTTTCGAGGAGCAAATCAAAAATAGTGGTTGAATTTTATGATGACAAGATTACCGGACTTGTACCTAGCAATATTTTATTAATTGAGGTCAATATTTTAAACCAGAATTTGGCTGTAGTTTAGTTGAAATATATTACCAAAAATAGAGATGTTTCGGACTTGTTGTTGTATTTCTTTCATTTGTGAAATTGAAAAATCTGACAATAAATTGTGATTCTTATTAGATTGGGTATTGGCTGGCCTCTTTTCTACAATACTGACAATTACCTGAAATTCAAATACCGAATCGATTCGTTCACCAATCTCACCTGTATTATATCCCGCCACCGCAACTTGAAAACATATATCGCAATCCCACATCCCGATTTGTCACGGTTTATGTGTGTTTATTCATGTTGATGTGGTGGTTATGTAAGTCATGTTGTAATATTTATACGTTTTACGTGTGTATTGTAGTATTATGTTTTTTTCTGGTAATGTAAGAATGTTGAAGTATGATGTAGTTTTAGTTGTGTGGTTGCGTGTCAGAATGCAAATGTTTATGTATTGTATATGTGTTTGTGATAGTGGTGGTGTTCGTGCTTCTACTTTACAGTTTAGAGTTTCTGCGCATCCATCCATCCATCCATCCATCCATTCAGTTACAAAGTTCTCACGACACTTAGAGAGCGAGAGTAAATAGATGTTATTATGTTCTATATAAATTCTATGATTCTTTTTGCCTTTCATTTTTAATATTTTTGTAACACATTCACATATGCGAAGAGAGATTAGTTGTTTGGTTTGGGGTGTGTGTTATGGGGCCTTGCTGGGGGAGCGGATATAAATTAGACAAATATTCAATATCTATTATATCAGGAAACATCTCCGACAGAGACTTCCGGTTGGTTTGTTAGAGTGTATCATGTGTATCATGTGTATGCATATCAGAATATCGTATGTGTTGTATGATGATTGTGGCGTGAATGTGTTTCGTGGAAAGTTTTACTTGATTGTATTGTGTGGATTATTCAAATTTTTAGAGCGCGAATAATCCAAAACGAACGCAACATCTCACATGTCGCACAGAAGTTTGCGAACTCGAACTCCATAAACTAAACCTTGTTGGCAAAATCGGCGGGATTTTTTTTATAGTTTATGCTCTCACAGAACAGAAACGCGCACATACACAAACGCACACACACACACACACACTTACACACACTCACACACAGCACAGCATAGCATCACATTTATGTTTTTTGCATTGGAATCACAAACTGCAATATTTTTCAATTTCATATTTATTTATATTCATTTTCAGTATATTTTTGTTGTCGTGTTGCATCGATGTGATTGGAAACAATTCACTGTTCATTTCATGATGCGATCGTTGAGCGCAATGTAATGGTTTAACTTGATGTATAGTATTTTTATGACAAGATATGTTCGTGTCGAATATACGCACATGCAATTCGATCGAAAAATATGCTCACAGTACGCACGACTAAACTAATATGTTTCCGAATACTAGTAATACGAGAGGTGAGCTATATAATGAGACAGATTTATGCACAAGGAGGCAATTTGTCATTTTGGTTCGGCTTTGGGCTGAATGGGAGATGGATTGGAGATTTGATTGTAACTTTGTACAGTATTCTGTCTACAACACTGTGTGATCTCAGTGTTATTTTGAAGCAGTCAGTATGTGTGTCATGTCAGCCGCACAATTGGGTGTTTTGTGGGTGGTGATGGTTTCATTCAGATCGTTGTTTTTATCGTTCTTGTGTTATTTTTCTTGTTCAACCAAATACTGCGTGCAGTTAAGCCTCACCCATATCGTAATCATTCTCGTATACATTATACAAATATCGTTTCTGTAAAAAATCCCGTTGCGTTTCAGACTGTAGTACTACATGTTTGAGTCGTGGATTGCGCGAAATCATGGGAGAAATGTCGTAATTCTTTTGCACACAGACAACGTTTATTTTCGCTATGCCGCATATCGAAGATTCGGCGGTTTGTCTATTCAGTATAGATATCTAGTTTAGTCTAATTTGTATGCTTAGGTTCGACTCTATGTTGTGGTGTATTGAGATTCCAATGTTAAAAACGATAGACACATCACGTTCGCTTGTTCTATGTTGCTCTTCTACTATGCGCTCTAGTGGAGACCTACTGCCGGAATAAGCGTGTCAAAAGTCCGCGATTGCAGACGCGCCATTCTTTTCGAATTGCGTGCGCTGAGCGATGTGAGTGAGTGAGTGCATGTTAATCTGGTTTTAACTACGTGCGAAATGTTTCAGTTTGATTTCAAATGCCTACGCAGGTGCATCGCAGATTGACGAGCGCATTGGAACTTAAATGGATGTGAGTGCGTTTGGTATGCGTATGATCGTGTATGAACTTGCGATTTGGCACAATAATCGATCAGCTGTGATGTTTTCGTCTTTTGCACGCTCAAAACATGCGTGTCAACCTGGCCTGCCCCAACATGTCTAACAGGCACATAATTATGAAGTACGTGTTGTTTGCAGCATCGCGAATCTATGTTCTGTGTCATATGTGTTGTCTCTCAGCGTTGTATGATGGTTGGAAATGTTGCTGCTGATTGCGGTGGTATAGGTTCATATTTTGTTCTTTCTGATGTGGGCGAGTGTGTGCGTGTACTACGACATATTATACAATATAATTGACACATTCATCCATTTAATAGTTAAACTGGTTTCATTCATGTAACTAATGTCCCGCATGTTTGTGTGTGTGTCTGTGTGTGATGCGCACTGTTGCGAAATATTTAAAACAAGGATACACAATCATTGTAACTTTCGCGATGTTTTACGGGGAATGTTTCGAGGGGGTGGTTTTTAGACAATTGTTCATGTATGTTTGTGTGGTTTAGTCATATTAGTGGATGTGATGTTATCGCATAATTACGTTTACGGGTTGAAACAGGAAGTACAGACAGATGTGTATTTATGTTGGTGTGTGTGTGTTGATGTGAGTATGTGAACCAACATGTATATTCGGTTGAACGAAGTGTGTGGTATGTTGTATGTACGTGAGTGTGTTGTAATATGCATAGACGTTTAATATGTAATTTCTGTATTATCATGTGTTGATTTGAGATGACTGTTTGTCTGTATGTGTAATTGTGTAACTGTTGAAGCTAGTTCCATTTATAACAGGGGGTATCATTTTGTATGCGCAGTATTATATGTTTATGTTGTATTTCGAAGTGTGTGTGTGGGTGTGTCTGTGTGTGTGTGTATCTGTCGTGGTTTCACCGTATCATAAAACCGAAACCGAACATAAATGCGAACGCTAAATAATGCAATGGATCGTCGGTGTGAATGTGTTGATTTTATTTTAGCAAAACGATCGGTATAGAGTTGATGCGCAATGGTGGTGGGATGCAGTATTTTGTTCCGTTTCGCTGATTTCTCGGGAAGGGTTCGGGGTTGGGGTGAGGGTGGGGGAAAGGGCTGATGGTGGTTGTGTGGAAGAGAGATCTTGCGATGTTCTGATAGAAAAATATATATTTATATATTTTTTTGTTTGGTATATTCCGTATATTATGTGTGCATATTATACTATACGCACGAGATGCAAACAGTCGTGTTCGTGTGCTGTGGTGGTGGTGCAGAAGGGGGGTGAGGGTAGGTAGAGATAAATTGGGGGTGGAATTGCGCGTAGAAAAATGCGGGTGTACGAATGCGAAACAATCACAAACATAGCAACATAGCGACTGAAAAAACTCTGATCATTGTTCGGTGTTGTTCGGTTTTCATGTGGGATGGGTTTATGTTGCGCGCTGCGTGTGTTGTTTCAACTGTCGAGTATCGCAATATGTATTCATTTTTATATGTATCGTCTGCACGGTGTCTGTATGTATTCTGTGATACATTGATATCGTATTTGGGCGTTTTGGGGGGTTGGTTTGTTGATATTCGGTTCAGAGTGATGTGTGGTGTTCACATATGTAAATAGGTACATTTAGGTGGGGGTTGTTTTGTTGTTGTTGTCTGCAGAGGGGTGGAGCGGGTGAAGTGAAGTGAAGAGTGTGATTGAGAGAATCAATGCGGAGACAAATGGATTTTCGGTTTCGGCAGAGCCTCATTATCTCTCTCACACGCACACTCATAATCGCACATACATTTGTAGGCTCAGCTATATGTGTCTGTCTCTGGAGTTGTAATGTTGTTGGTACAAAATGCGTGTACTATAGAAATTGTGGGCTGGGGTGTGGAAATTGTCTCGACTGAAAAGATGTTCTCGTGTTGTTTGAGACAGCGCAGCAGAAAGTAAAACATCGAATGCGGCGGAATCGGAATAGGGGTGGTTTTCTGAAGTGTCATGTCTGTCTCTCTGTGGTATCAATGATATGCCTAATTGTTGTGTTGTTGTTCCAACAAAAATTGGTAGTGCCCTGCTGGGCACATGCTCTCCTTTAATAATATAATATATATCCATAGTATATTGTCACAAAAACCCTTACAATGCTATACAATAACGCCATCAATAGTTGTTTTGTTTGTTTTTTTGGTTATTTTGGTTGTTGGCTTAGTTTCTCGAAATAGATTTAATACTCATTTAGCTACAAACATGCGCTTTCTCTTGTCCCTCGGTCGGTCTCTGCGCTATCTGTTTTTTTTTCTCGGGGATGGTAATCACATTCTACGGTAATTTGTCGCGTATTGTTTTTTTTTCTTTATAATATTTTGATACGTGCGGATTGCGCGCTGCGTTCGTTCGTCCGTTCCGGCAACGAACTGCAGTGCTTGTGATGTGTGTTGTATTCGAGAAGTTGAACCGAGCCAGAAATTGTCGGTGAATTTCCAGCGCGTAAAAGTAACCTGTCTGGGTAGGGTAGGGGTCTGTCTGGAATCTGTTCTGTGGTTTTCTGTGTGAGAGTTGGCGTGAGTCTCGTCAAGGGAGCTGCGTGAAAGTGGAAAGTGTGTTGGTGGATGTGGGAGAAACCAACGGAAGAGAAGAAGACAAGAACAAGAAGTAAACATACCGAACACTGGAGCGTGTGTGTGTGATGTGGGCGATGTTGAGAATGTAAGATGCTCAAAATGTGTCTGTCTGTTGGTTGTTTGGTGGTAGAGATCATGCTGGACGCGAACGATACGTATAAAAAATACACAAATATTGCATACTCGAGTATAAACAACAACCGCTGCACAACCATGATCCGCGCTCTGAAAACAATCGCCGAAAATACTCAAAAAACACATAAATAAAATTAAAAAAAAATGAAATAAAATGTGTCCACCTCGGTGTGTTGTTTCATTTGTGGATTTTCTCGATTTATATCGGTTTATTGATGGATAAGTGTGTGTGTGAGTGGCAAATGTATGTATGTGAAGCAGTATTCAATTGTATGTGTGTGTCACTTACTAAATATATATATATCGGAGGAAATCCCAAAAGCACAATAAACACAACAAAACGTATGACGAAAAATCCACAAACACTCGTTTCCGTTTCGCCGAGAAGCAAATACAAAAGGAAAAGCCAATTGAACAAATCAATCACCTACACGGTATGAATAAAAGTGAATAATGAGGATTTTACTCTACGTACAATATATATGTTTTATGTGTGGGTGTGTGTGTGTGTTGCAAGTGTCCAGACAGTGTGTGTGTGTGTGTGTATATTAGAGTTCATATGAAGATCAAAAAAGTTGTATTTTTGTACACAGTGTTCGTGTTCGTATGTTCGAAGTGTGTTGTGTGTTTTATATTCTGTCTGTTAGACGAGGACGAGAGTTCGTGTTCGTGGATTGTGTGTTTGTCTGTCTGTTCTGATCGGCCGACTAAAAAACGGAAAACTATTTACACAATCCACATTCGCACGCGGAATTCCACCGACTGCACTGCACACACACGCACAAATACGCGCGCTATTTGCGCGCATTTCAATATAAGTCGAGCGCCATTGCGCTCTCATTTTATTCATCTGTTCCGTCACTCCGATCGTCTCTGGTTTCTACTATCTTTTCAATAGTTTGTATTTATTTACTTTTTATTTATTTATTCTCTTTTTTTTTGTTTAAAACATTGGACCTCCATGTTTGTTGCGTGAGTGCGTGTGTGTGTGTGTGTGTGTGAGTGTACGAGTAGTAGTTTATATATATAAATATGCACTGTGTTGTGTTGTTGTTGTTGTTGATGTTGGTGGTGAGTGTTTATAAATATAATTTAGATGTGGACTCGCGTTTCGATTAGTCGTCGATTTCGTGTCAGAGATTGCGATTGCGCGGTTGATCGATCCGATCAACGAGACCAATCAACATGCTGATGGTAGTCGCATTCGAATCTCTCCTCCACACTCGACTAAATATTTTCCATGTCCTCGATCCGGACTACTCTCTTCCTCGGCTCTCTCTCTCTCCCTGCTCTCTCTCTCTCTGTACAACTAAAAATTACGGAAAAAGATCGGCGCACGCGAAAATGTTGGTTGGGAGGGGGTGGTTTGAAACGTTCTACGGCTACAGTGTTTTCTTGTGTCTGTGTGTGTGTGTGTTTGTTGTTTAACCCTAAAGACATTGATATGGATAAAATGGATATTATTTTTGTGTGTGTGTGTGTGTGTTTTTCCATGTGGTTGTGGTGGTTGTAACCCCGTCCGAATCGTGTCCGCCACGGCCGCCACCGCGCTCGTTCCAGCTGTTTATGTTTTGTTTCAAAAAGCGGGACTGATGTGAATGCAGGAATGCGGTTTTTGCTGTGTTCTGTGTGTGTTCTGTTTCGGGGTTCAAGTCGATCATCTCAAGGATCCCATCTGTGTGTATTTTATGTAGTAGTATGCTTGTAAGTATTTATATATGTGTAATGTTGGGGGAGGGGCGGGGTTTGTTGTTTCTTAGGTGTATACCATTTTTATTCGTTTTTTTTTGCTTCATTTTCGTGTGTTTTTATTATTTATCGTATATTGCTAAAGAACATTATGCATGTTGTTTTACGATGATTAATTGTAGGTGGTGTGTATGTGTGTATGTGTAGGTGTGTAGCATGTTTTCAAATTGTATGTAGGTGTGTATGTATTGTATTGTATTGGGTGTCAAAAAAGTGGGGGTATTGTATTCATTAAAATGTGTGTGTGTGTAGTATTATATGAAGTGGTGTCTGTTCGTGTGTATTGTGCATCGCTGCACAGAATAGGCGTGTAACATTGTGTTGTGTATGTGTGTGTGTGTGTGTATGTGCCAGTGTGTGTCCAGAGCTCCGCACGACTCGCATGCCCGAAGACTCGCTCCATCAATCGCGTCGTGCATTTTCCATTTGTTGCACACTTGGCGTTAAATTGTTTGTGTTCATGTATGTGTATGTAGGGGAAAAATTAGGGGGGGGTTTTGTCGTCTATCCGGGCGAACCGAAGCCGCGCATCATTGTCGCACACACAACGAAAAAATCAATCGTCTTCCATCATCGTCGTCTTCATCGTTTTTTCTGTCGTCGTCGTCATCATCATCATCATCAAGTAGTGCTTCATATGGGTGATCTCTCTCGCTCTCTGGGCGCTGTTACACCACCCTTGTTCCAACCCATCCACCACACAGCCTGTCTCTCTGTCTGTCTCTCTCTCTCTCTCTGTCTGAACTGAACCAAACGGAAACTGAGCAAAATCGTGGTTGCAATGCGTTGCAATGCGTTGCAATGCGTGTGAGTCGCTTTTGGGGGGAGATGGGGTGAGCCAAGACCACTGTTGTTGTTGTCGTTGTGTGGTCTCGACGTGTTCCGCGGTCAGTCAGTCACAGGCGGAGGAGCAGCAGCGTCCAGAACAGCTCGAACAACCGCCACCATTTGCCAGCCGAGTCTACCAGTAGACGCTGGAATTATGGTGGGGTTGTTGCTGTTGCAGCTGTTGTTGTTGTTGCAACTGGAGTTGTTGTTGCTGCTGGTGTTGCTGCTGTTGTTGCTGCTGGTGGTGATGGTGCTGTTGGAGTTGCTGCTGCAGCGGCTGTTGCAGCGATTGTTGTTGCACCTGCTGCTGCTGCTGCTGCTGATGTTGTTGGTGGTGATGATGCTGTTGTTGTTGTTGCAGGGGCAGCTGCTGCTGCTGCTGGTGGTGGAAGAGCTGCTGCTGCTGCTGCTGCTGCTGTACTTGTTGTTGTTGCTGCTGATGGTGTTGCTGCTGTTGTTGTTGATGATGTTGTTGTTGTTGTTGGTGCTGATGGTGGTAATGGTGCGAGGACATCGGCTCCTGCTCATGTTAATTGAGGAGCTCGCCGCCGTCCATGATCTCGCTGGTTTCGTTGTTCCAGGCGCTGTTCATGTTCTTCGACGAGGAGAAGCACAGCTTCATGATGAAGGGGAACTTGGTGCCTGCGAGAGCGAAGGAGAAGAGAAAGAATTGTTAGTATGTACGTACTAGATTGTAGAGTGTAAGTACTTGATTGGATAATCCATTTCCGGCGGCACATAGAACCGCTGGGCCAAAATGGGTTAACTTTTTTACAATGGGTTAACTTTTTCCAGATGGCTAGTTTGCACAATTATTTGCACAATTATTATTTTTTGTTGAATGTTTTATATTTTTAATTAATTATTTAAAAAAAATAAAAAAAACGAAATCAGCCAAACTTGAAGGCCTCAGAACGACTAGATAGAAGAACCCAATCGATCCAAATAAAATGTGTATGTGTTCACAAAGGATAGAACTAACATATATTGTTTGTTTCAGGATCATCCCTATCCTAGGTTTGCCTGTAGAAAATCCCAAAGATACGGTTCGATTTATCGACCAGTCGTCGGCAAAGGGTTAAGAAAAAATGAAATGAAGTTTTCACATCTTTCAAAACATTGTAATCTGAAAACATCGGAAAATATCTTTCTCAATAGCTCATCATGTGCCTGTGATCGAACTACTTACTCATGCCCTTGCTCTCGATCGGTATGTGGTTGCACTTCATGATGGCCAGCACCGCTTCGGCGACGTTCGAGAACTCGATCAGACCGGACGAGCTGCGCTCGGTCTTCAGCGGGAACATGCGCACAGCGGTGGGCGGCACCTCCTTCTCGTTGAACAGCTGCAGCAGCTGCTCCTCGGCGAGGCCGGGCGGCGTGTTGAAGAAGTGCAGAATCTGGAGAATAGGAACAAATATTCGTTAGATTCGGACGATCGGGTCATTTGCTTTACAATGCAAAGTCGTACCTTGCTGGGCGGCTGGATGCGATTTTTGCTGGCCTGCGCCGGCGACAGGAAGCGATTGTTCTTCGAGCCGGTGTACTCCTTGAAGCTGGGACTGTGGTCGGGCAGACTGAACGGGTTGGTCACCTCGGACAGGAAGTTCTGCTTGGAGAAACTGCGCGAATCGAAGGGGAATTGGTTAACATTTCGGACGATTGCGGTTATTCTACTACTTCATAACGAAAGGTCCTATTGGAGTTGAAAATTGTCTCTAGTATGTTGGGATGAAAAAGAACTTATTGGTGAGATGCAGCAATCAGCTCTTTTGTTATCCATGGAAAATGGATAGCTGTTGAAACCGTTTTCGGTTGAAAAAGAGCAATTCGGTAACATCTAGTACGTCTCGAATAAAATTGTATCCTTTATCAATATTGCACTTACGCGATCTGGATCTTGCCGTTGGTTCCAACCGGAATGTTGTTGAGATGTTGGACGCAACGCTCCACGGCCACGGAATCGCCCATCTGGACCATTGCGGTGCCCTCCTTGGTCTTCAGGAACTTTATCTGCGTGTGTGAGAAAGTTAGTTAGTACAGTGCATCTTCTTCATCTTTGCATCTGCCAAACTTACCCTGGCCACATTGCCGTACAGGCACACCAGATTGAACAGCTTGTCCGTGTTCGAGGTGTCATTGTCGAGGCCGTAGACCATCATGACGGCGCCCTGCTGCTGCGTCTGCGCGACGAACGTGGTCGGACCGTTGCGCGCCGCAATTGGCGGATCCTTCATCAGGCCGGGGCCGGGCGTCGGCTTCCAGCCGCCGTCGGCGGGCTGATGGAACTCTGGCGGCACGCCGCTGTATGGCGGGAATCCGGCGCCGGGTCCGAGGAGCGGGGCCTCCTGGAACCGCATGTGCTTGAACGAGTACTCCTTCTCGATCATGTCTGCATGGTGGAGTGGAGAGGGGAATGGGGGGGAACGTTCGGGATTAGCATTCGATTGGCGGTCGTAAGGAAATGTCTGTGTCTGTTTGGGGATTGGCGATATATGAACGTGTGGGTGTGTTCAGTGAAACGGTTACTACTCGATTTTATGCCTCAATCGCTTGCTGAACGTTATTGGATAAAGGAGAGATGAGCATGCATGCAATTCTACAGAACGGGCAACAATTCAATGGCATTAAATTTGATATCCTTCTGACATTGGCGGCGGCGGCAGCGACAGTTCGTTCGGTTGGCCCGAATGTCACTCTCGTGTCTCTCGTGTACTCGAAACAGCAGCAGCCAGCAGCAGCAGCCGGCATCGCCGTCGGGTCTCACTCAGCCGACGAAGAAAAGCTGACGCAGAAGACATTAAACCGAATAAAATCTAAGCACAATCCGACACATCATGCGCTCGCGCGCACGCGCAGTTGAATATTGCAAAATGCAAAGCTGCCTCCGCGCAGCGCGGAGATAGCACAGGCACAACATCTGGGCGCACCAGCAAGCAAGATATCACTTCAAAGCAGACTTGTAAAGGATATCAAATGTGTTTGGAATACTCGGAATAATGTAAAAAGGTCCATTGGTTCCTTTTTATGTATCAGAAAGATCTTGAAGAGGATTCCAACGTACTAGAATGTACTAAATTGCTGTTCTAGTACAAACAAACGCCGTTTGTCGTTTTAGCACGTACTAGTTCTTAGAAAATTTACTATAAAGGTTCCACCTCGCATCCGAAAGCAGCGAAATTTATTCGAAATAATGTTGCTCCACTCTGCTACTCCAACCGCCCTCCCCCCCGACTATACAGCACCTGCGCGCAGTGCATCCAAATCCCAATCACATAATCTGGTGCAAGCGACACACGGAATACATTCTGCTGCGCTGCCATCACACGCCAGCCAACACAACCACAAGCAACCGCACCAGAAGCAGAGGCAGCAGCAGCAGCATCAACCACACGCTCCTCTGCTCTGCTCCTGGCTCCTGGCTGGATTTAACGACAACGTCGAGATCGTGTGCAACATATTGCACAGCTGCTCGCACATGCATCGCACACATGTATCGTGTGCGCGCACGATATTTAATACACGACAGGCAGTCTCGCACAGCACAGCACAGCACAACATGACACGCTCGGGGAGTTTGGCCAGCAGAAAAAACCGCTGGCATCTCGCACCTGTGCCCACATGGTCGCCGCCGGGGGGCGCCTGGCGACACGAACATGTGTCAACGTGACGCCACGCCACAAAACTACCCCACCGAGTTATGGTGTGCAGTTTGCCGGGCGAGAATATTTATAACATGTTTTATTGTGGCTGCGGCTGACGACGAGGACGATTTTATGCTGCGCACCTGACCGGCGGTGGAGCGGGAGCAAATTTCAAAACGTACTCCATCACATCAGCGGCACATTAATTATTCTTCACCCAGCAGTGCCGAAAAAAATAAAACAAAATACCAAACCGACATGCTCGATGCGGAATTTCACATGATGTGCATTTTACATCGCATTCGCGGTGGGCGCTTTCTGGTTTTACACGACACAACATACAACATACAACCGGTTGACACATGTAACGCTGCGGATCATCCATCCACCAAAACAGACCATTGCCATTGCATGATTGACATTGTGCGAATAAAAACCAGGGGGCAACAAAGATGCGCAGCCTCGAAGTGAAATGAATTCGGATCATTTTCATTAGCGTGCCCAGCGAACGGCAGAAAAAAAACTGTTGGGAACGTCATTTATATTGAGAGCACGCGTTTCGGACGGACGATATATTTTTCCGACGAACCCGGACAGCCGGATGACAACATGGCAACATTTAAAAAGGCCGGGCGCAACACAAATTCACACTCTGTGTGTCATTCGAGCGTCGAGTGGGCGCATCGTCGTCTGGGTGAGTGAATGTTTCCGGCAATTGGCTCGACGACTCGGCCAGCCGTCCGACAACACAAACAAATACACCCGGCCCAAGTACAGTAATACTCTGTGTCATTGTGGTTTGGGGGGTGTTCTCGCTCCTACTTCGGGTGTGTGTTTTAAATATTCACAAACATAGCACACAGACACCGAGCAATATTTATGAGCCAATATCACACGGCGTGTCGATTCCGAGAATTACGTCCCACATTCGTGAGCGCATAAAACATTCAGCGGCGCAACGAAATAAACCGTTTTACATGCCGGGAATATAAAAAAAGGGTTAAAGCAGCTGAGATTGCGGATGTGCTGCTGCTGGAAAGTGGTAGACGTTTCTCCTGAACGAAGGGCACGGAATGATCAGTGTATGCCCGGCAATCTTCATTAGGCAGCACGCAGCAGCACTCACAATTACGATGTCTGACGTCGCATATTTTGCGTGCGAGCGCACAGAAAACTTGTTCTTCTGCCTCAACAAGTTGCTCTCTGCTCTGGGCGACGACCAGCAAAACAGATGTTTTGCGTTTTTGGCTCGCCGACTCGCTGGGGCTAATCATACACACACCCTCCTTGGACGAAACCCCAGCTTGGAACGAGCATCCGGACGACGGGCGACCGACAGCTTGCACACAAGCGCGTCAGAAAAATCTACATAACATTATTACATTCCCTTTGATGCTGCGTCGCCGCACGTCCGCACTTTGGGCCGGCAAAAGACGCTCTTGTGCCCGACACACAGATGCACATCCACACATAAATAGCTAAAGAGGTCTGGCGAGCGGAAGCAACCGCATCGGTGTGCGTGTATGTTTGGGTGTGATGCAGCAGCAGAAGCAGCAGCAGCTTGCGCGACATCCGGTCCGAGCGAGCGTGTCGCCACGTCACGTCTTCTCGCGTGTGTGTGCAACTCCGCCCCTCTTCGGCGTCGACGTCTTCGTCCTCCCATAAATGCAAATCAGACAATATTGTTTACACGTTTCGGTGTAAGCCATCACGCAGCAGCAGCAGCATGCTATACATTCGCATGCAAGCGACGGCGGCGTCGCACGAAATTACATCGAGAACCGCATCACACGACCACCGAATTTTCTGCCACCCCCAGCGCGCCCGGAACGTCGTCCGAGAAAACTAGTAAATTTAGAGGCGAACTTGGCGACGCGAACGTGGCGCAAACGCCACAGCAGCAGAGAGAATAATATATTTCGCTAGCTGGTGTATACTTTTGACGATGGCACCATTTTTCGGGCTCGGGCTCGAAGAAGCGTGCCTCGAACATGATAAGAATATTTTACGGCAGCTCCTGCCGGCGCATAATCCGGGCATTCAAACCGGAGGCGAAGGCGAAGCTACTACTTATTGCGAATACACATCGGCGTCTTCGTCGTGTGATGAGGTTGGTCGGTCGGTCGGTTGGGATATTATTTCCAATATAGGTCTCGTGTAAATGATACCGCGCGTAAATCTCGATTAAGCGACGCGGCTAAACGACAATGACGAGAGTTATGCGATACCTTGCGGTTGGCCCGCGTTCTCGCACAGCAGGTGCTGTCTAATGGCATGGCAAAAATGAAAATGTGTTCGCCATCGAACCAGCTTGGCTCGAGACAAAAACCCGACGAAATGATTTCATTTGCGTCTTCGCGAGCGCGAGCGCAACTAATGCCGGTGTGCATTAACAAAGACGGCAGTGCGAGAACAAGCGAACCTGACGACGTGGCGGAAAATCTTAATTACACAAACCGAAGCGAGCGCGCAGACGAATTCAAACCGCGAGCGGTGTTTTTGCTCGTGCGATGTGCGCGCACTGGATTTGTGTTGGTTTCGTCGTTGGTGCAGAGAAACTTCTTGCATGCAGACTCTATGCGCTCCGTACGTGCACGTGCGAAACCATTCATTTGCCTTAATGTCATGCGCTGCATTGCAAAAATGCCACGGCATCGTGAAATGCATATCTTCTCGTTCGGATACACCCTGCGTCAGGACATGTGTTACATCGTAGAATAGCCATAGTAACTACAACTTTATAAAGATTGTCTATGGTTCAAGAGTACATCAAAAGATTTCGATTTTTCCGCCCGTTTTTGGTCCAAGAGGATTATGTTTGAAAACGTATCACCGACGATCAAACAATGTAACTCTTTTACTCTTGACAGTCTCTACTTCTTCTGCTCTACCGTTAGGACATGCACTCAATTTGAGTTCTGTTTTGAGTATTCACCGAACTCTTCTAGCAAAATTCAGAGTCTTTATGCCATTTCCATGCAATTTCCGTACATTTTCTTGTAGTAACTTATTTTCATCTTTCTTTTTCGCATATTTCAACGTTTCCAGTCTTGTTGTTACGAGATATCTTTTGAAACTCCATTATTCGAACACGTTTGTAGTAGATCGTCCAATGCTGGGCCTCTATTCGACGTATGCCAAAACGCTTCTGTATTCTTACTAGCAACAAAATGCTCTAGGCTCTGTCAAATTTGCACATTGCTATCTTTGATCGTTTGGGATATACGGCAATTCAAAATGTGGAACACTTGTCCTGACGCAGGGTGTATATACGCAAAGAGCAGAGCAGAGCGAAGAGCAGTGTTTACTGGCGCAGACTGGCGCAGACGACACCCGCAAGATTTACGAACTGGTTGCATGGCGACGGCTTCGAAGAAAAACAACCCTTCTCCTATCGGGCGCATTGCACACACTGGCACTGCGCTTGCATTCAAGAAAAACGAGATGAATTACATTTGCACTGCAAACGCGCGCGCGAACGTGCAATGTTCTCAATTGCGGACAGCTTTCAAAGACGACGCCGGTCGCTGTTGTTCACACTCGTCGGGTGGGAATTATGCAAATCGCACACACAAACACGCATAGCGAGCATAGCATCGCATCGCTCGTATAAGAGGAACATAATTATACAATCTGTGTTTGTGCCCAAGTTTCACGCGCGCAAGAAAACCACCGGCTAACCAAGTGCGAAACCGTACACATTCTCTGTCTCCCCGTCACGTGCTGGGCGCCACTCGTAATTATCGTGTGTATTGTCTGAAGCCAGCTAGCCACCGCCAGAGAGCCACTATGTCAAAGAGAACGCCAATAGCGCGCGCGCGCGCACCAGCCCGACATTTCAGCAAGAATGTCGGAAACGTCAACCGAAATGGTCCGTGCGACACGGACGACACGGCGGCGTAATTGATTGCAGCCATTAAAAGTAAAACGACTGAATTATGGGCGAGGAGGCGACATGGCGGACGTGTGTTCGTGCGTGCGTACGCGACGACATGCGCCTTTTGAACATTGTGCTGCGAGTTGTGGACGTGTTCGCCGTCTTTCTGTGCGTGCGAACATTTCTGTGCGTGCGAACATGTTCTCTATGCTGCCCGCACTCGCAGATGTGTATGCTGCCCTGCCGCCCGTCGTCTGAGCCGGCTTATTTATACACAACATGTGGACGCATTCGTGTGCGAGTGTGTGCACTCGCAAATGCACTTCGCAAATCGATTATGGCATTTTCAGTTCAATTCGAAACGACACAACATAACGCATGCGCATGCATATTGCATTTCGTGCGAATTGCAAACAATTGGACGCACAGAAGCAGAAGCAGCCGAAAGAGATGCAAATAGCTGCACGTCAGTGTA
Source organism: Exechia fusca (assembly GCA_024741255.1). Lineage (NCBI taxonomy): Eukaryota > Metazoa > Arthropoda > Insecta > Diptera > Mycetophilidae > Exechia > Exechia fusca. The sequence goes on along the minus strand of JANTBZ010074809.1, from coordinate 69 downwards.
GTGAAGAGGGTGTTTCGATAGAACGGACATTTTGAACGGAGTTAAGCATTTTCCGACGCACATGTTTAT
>JANTBZ010074808.1:0-43217 GCA_024741255.1 Exechia fusca | reverse complement strand
CGTGCGGTTAAATTCGAATAGACAATTGGCTTTTCTGGCTCAGATGGTTTTTCTTTTAATAAACCTTGATCAGACGGTTTGCCTAGAACATCAATTATAACAACTGTTCCATCTGGCTTATACCATGTCTCACCACGAAAATCTGAAACAATACCCCATTCACCATGCAGCATATCATTGTTACTTTTGAAAACAGGTCTCTGGTTGGTTTTAAAAGCTGGCGGAGCAATGGTTGTGCTAAAGGCTGGGAATAACCATTGCCCTTTTTCCATTGGCGAGGGGTCTGCCACGCCTTCACCCAAATATTCAAAACTTTGTGGGTGATAATTATAAATTTTAGGAGCTTGCATAATTTTACCTTTAATATTTAATACATGCCAAAAGTGCAATATTGCGCGAACGATTTTCATTTGCTGTTGGCACAACACGCGACGCATCAAAATAAACAGAAAACTGCCCTTCAATAGAACCAGTATTTGGGCGGTTATCCACAACTTTATCAGTAGTAAAGGCCCCAGTACTAGCTTGCCCAGTTGCCCAAAGTGCATGAACAGCTCCTGAAATATTTCTAATCGCATCGCCTTGAAAAGAACCCACCGACCGACCGCTATCAACACCGCGTCCATCATCCCATCCGCGTAAAAACTCACCGCGTAATTCTGGTATACGGAACGTGCTTGTACCATTTCCTGTCGACCAGCACGCGTATCGCCCATTATTCCATTCAGCCTCACTTAGAAGGGCCCCGCTTGCTTGCGCGTAAGCCCATAGGAGCGGATAGGCTGTACGGCTAATTAACGCTCCATTTGCTTTTAACCAGCCCTTAGGTGCGTTCGAGGCCGAATGGAAAACGACTTGTCCAACAAATCCATCAATTTTAGCAATTTGTGATTTTTCATCTGCAGTTACAAATTTATGCGTATTACCCTCGCCAATATTATCAGCGTTATACATATCCTTGGCAATATTATTAGGATCATAAACCGATTTGTGCATATCACCACTATTTTGAGATAACGTTATCCAACGGCCGTCTCCACTTAAAAAATTATTTGCAGATGGGCTCCCAATTGTATCAATATCAGAAGTTGTAATTTTATTTTTTTTAGCTAAATGGCCAAAGTCTTCAGGCTGTGTTGCAGTTTGAGCTTTGCTTATAGCTTTAAGGCTTGTCGCATCTAATGATATTTCAAGGTTGCCTTCACTTAAGGATCCACCGCCAACCAAACCCATCCCTGCTGAAATGGTTACTGTTTTAGAAGCAGCATTATTGGCATTATTTAAAGCCGTTAAAGTTGCATCGGAAAAACTAATCGTTCTATCTTCACTAAGATTGCCTCCACCCGTTAATCCATCTCCTGTAGTTATTTTGCGCTTTAATGGTGCTTTACTCGCGACCTCTGTAGTCCACCAATATTGGAATAAATCGGCAAGATTTGTGAGGCTGGCACATTTCCATTCGCCATCTGTTTTTAATTTTTCTGCCAATGCCAATAATTCGGATTGAACCGCATTGATTTGCGCTGAGGTGATGCGGGCAGAACAATTAGAGGGCAAATAATTCAAGCCGCACGTAGTTTTAAAATTCGCATTGGGGCTATAGGCATTTTGTACGTCTGCTGGTACATCTAGTGCCGTACCATCATTAGCGCGCACCGATATTCCGCCCGAAACGCTATCAGGGATAATACTGCTCATTACGAAACTCCAATAGATGCCCCAACATGAAAGAATTTTGCTGTGTCAGGCAGAGTTCTGTCAACAAGGATTTGCGCTACTTTTCGACCATCAAAGCCAATAATATAAACATTCGCAACATGTGCGCCTTTTTCAGGTACGTTCCGTTTTGTGCTAATTTGCTTACCGAAATCAAAATTTGTTATATTAAGAGGGCTATCGATTGCGTTAGTGCTTGGCACCAAGTCAAATTGCCCGTCAATTTCAATCGCGAAAATTGCTATCCCTATATTAGCTGCATCAAGAACACTTGATGCATTAACTTTAAACTCAACCAGTGTATTCGGGCAATTGGTGGCAAAATTTAGTTGGCAAATATGGGTTTTATTCAATTTGCTTCGGTCAATTGAATTATTTGCGAAGTCATGGCCAAGTTGAATATTAGTGTAACATTTATCCACCATGTCCAGTGTAGGGAACCCGCCGCTAAAGCCGAGTGGAATAGCAAGCGAGCTTGCTTCGTTAGTTCGGTCAAGAGCCAAACTATTTTGGCTGTAGGTGCGTATATAAAAACAGCCGTTTTCATAGCTCAAAGCTAAATTTTTTAAATCACAGCTATTTGCCGCTTCACCAAACTCTTTAACTAGGCATCCATATAAACTGTCTTCAATGCGCTGCGTAATTGCAAGACTTAAATTATTAAGTTTTGAACAATCATAATCAAGTCCAGCGTCTGTAATCACGTTAGCCACTTCTGAAATAATCGCATTCATCTGTGTTGCCGACACTGGATAATTACAACGGTCAGGATAATAACGAATTTCACAACCTTCTTTTGTTTGAATATCGCAAGCCGCATTAGTTGTGTTGTTACAATCTTTACCAATAGGCCCAATATTTGGGAATATACCTGTAATTTTTTGTTGTCCTGCCATTTTAAATTCCTTTTGGGTCTAGGCAAAATTGCGTTTCAAGGATGAGTTTTTTCGACCATATACTTGATCTAATGATACATTCCGCGGCCATGACAGTCGGCCAAGCATAGCGGGGCAAGCCTGCGGCTAATTCTCCGTCACAGCCATTGTCGTAAAAGGCATCTGCGTAAATTGGTACGCGCGAACTATCTTTTTGCGGAATTTCTAAGGTGGTTTTGACTGGGCGAACAGTTAATATAAAGTGTGATAGTTCGCACACATTTCTAGCCTGTTCCTTTCCGCTCACTTCAACACCCAAAGGCTCAAGAACGGCATTTAAGGCATCAATTGTAGGAATAATGCCAAGACGCAACCTGTGTAATGCTTTAACAATTGCCGATTTTAAAGCGATTTGATAATCTTCTGAATATGTTGGCGCGCAGAATATCGGCCCACAATAGCCCATGATTTCAAAAGGCGATAATTCATTTGATAATCGTATACGTTTGCAGCTATCGTAACAGTCCTGCCACCCTAACCGATCTAACCAATCGTTTAATGTTGTCACGGCTGTTGCAGGATTGCTTTCACGTATTGCAGGCCACAACATTTGATTTATCATTGTATAAAGTTGATTACCTGAAAAAAGAGCATAATCAACAACAGAGCCACAACCATGTATCTTATTATTGCTCATAGCGTGAGCTTTTTGGTCATCCCACAAGGGTCCATTTGGCAATAAAGACACGGCAGAACAAGCTAGACTTGTTTCTGATATGTTATCAATATCAATTGAACAACAATCGTGTTCAATCTTCCCAGAGACTTGCACTAGGCCGTCAATCCCTAATTTTTCAACCATTTTAGCAGTATCCCGTGGAGGCAGTCATGTTTACAAATTCAACTTTGTTTAAGCAAATTTTATAATCGCAGTTGACTGTTACATTACCACAATCGTCAATGTTTAAACCGTTTGCAGTGTCGTTATTGTCGCCATCTGTAAACGGCTCAATGTAAACTTGAAAATCAATGGCATCTCCTACGATTTGTGCGATAATGCGCTCAATGCCACGTTGTGACATGCTTTGGCTGGGGCAAATGCGCGAGACATAGTCGCTTATTACCTCTTCCACCTTGGCTTGCTGTGATGAAGTCGCACAGGCCATACCATCAATCTGAATATTGATATAGGCAGGGGTTACATAGCGAATAGCACCAAATATTCCAAAAGGCACATGCCCGCGCCCCTGACCTTGTGGAGAGCCAAACAACCAGTCGTTCATCTCATCAATGACGCAAGTTGGCGCTATGCCGCATGAAAATGTATTTCTAAATAAAGCATAGAGGTAAAGCCCATCGGGGCAAATTGGTTGATTGTCCTCACCAACGTCACAACATGCGTCACCAACCTCACAAACGTCAGTCACACAGGGCCATTCAAGCACTTTATCCATAATCCATTGCATATCAGCAGATGGTTTATATTGTATGCGTGCAAGGTATCTTGTGCGCAATTGTTCGCAGGTTTCTTCTTCACTGCCACCACAAAGATTGCCGTATAAGTCACCCTCTTCGTTAATGCCATCAGGCACGTTAATAACAGTCACCTTGACATCAGACTGAATAATGTTGCTTCCTGTACCTGGTTCTTCTGCTTTAATCATAATAACAGCATCGCCACTTTGAGGAATTGAAGGGGAAACGCTTGATGCAGCATTAAACTTCTTGCCGTTTATTTCAAAAGTTATACTCTGTGGTATAGAAGCGCCTGCCGTGCCTGTGATTTTCACGTAACCCTGTGCAGGCCTTGCCGCTTGGCGGTAAATGCCATCTTGTTCAGCAATCTTGATGAGGTTATCACAACAAGCATAGCGTGGGTCTCTTTCGCGCCACATACTCTCGGCGAATGAATAGAACTCTTGCTGTTGCGCATAATTTAACGCGACGAGATAATGCTCATTGCTTTCAGGGATAATATCGGCGCCACCAAGAACGGTATTAGAAAAGTCGTTTGAAACTCTTCTCCATAAATCTTCTGGTTTTGGTTGTTCTAATTTACACGACATTTGCAGCCCCCCATGTCCAAGAATTTGTTTGTCTTGTTCCTAAAAGTCCAACTTGAGTAACTTCGCCAGAACGCCCATAGATTGATAAAACAACATTGATTGTATTGTCACGTCCGTAAGTTATTTGTGTATCGACTTTTTCTGCAACGCCATAAGGTGAAACAAGCTTTTGGCAATCCGTTTGAATATTTGCCTTGATAAGACCGATTGTTTCTTTGATTGAATAATTTGTAGGGATTTGACGCAAGCGCGAGCCAGTATTTGCGCTTGTAAATGAATCAGACCAATGCCCACCACGTAACCCCGGTGTATGTCCACAGCGCGTATTTGGCTTTCTTGCGTCGGTAAGAAGAATATTGAGGGCAAGCCCTATGATGTAGTTCTTATTTGATATTGTAGCAGAATTATCATTTTGCAACTTTTCTAGACCGGGGTTCCCACATTCTTTACCTTCGCACCCTTCACGTATGCCACAAGAATTTGGCTGCGTTGCCCAAAATATTCGGCGGCGATCTTTTAGACTATCGTTACAATCTGCCATTAATAATCCTCGAATGATGGTATATTGATTTCAACGTCTGTAGTTTCGTTATCATTGTCGCCTTTTGGCGATTTCAAATATGACGTTGAGAATTGCCCATTCACAATGCCTTTACCTGCGCAATGAAGGTCGCCTGCAACCTTTAAATCTCCGCCAACGGTGAAGTCTTTTTCAATGACAAGATTACCTCTAATAACAACCGTATCGCCCACCACATCAAACACGCCGTTATGACCAAGGGCTATATTGTTTTCACGCAAATGTGCCCGTTTTGGGTTAAATTCTAACGCCTTTGATGTGTCGAGCGGGTTTTGAACGCCGCCAGTGTTGGCTTTCCATTGTTTTTGTTTATCTCGCGGTAATGTTAAAAATGCGACTTTCTGATTGGTATCTGAACCTTCAGATAGAACCAAGACTTCTGCATTGCTATCGTTTGGCAAATTAAATCCATATCCCACGTTGATAACCGCAACATCATAATCCTGTGTACTTGTTCCTTTTACACTTATGTAAGAACCTGCATTTTTCTCGTGTGAAAGTTTTCCCCATAAATGGAGTTTAATGCTATCTTGCGCATCTCTGTTGCGACTAGAGAAGTTGTTATATGTTGTCATTTTTTAGCCTGTATTTTTAAAATAGGTGGGGTGCTAATCATACCGCTTGACGCGATAAGAGTGTTATTAATTGTCGTGTTGATTTGTGCAAAAGAAACATCTTGAATTTGTGCACATTCCCACGCTGCTGGGTAAACACTAACGTTATCTGCACTTGTCTTGTCTTGTTTTGATATTGTTTTTGGGTTTGCCCTGTCACCCGAGAGCAACGAGTTTTCTTTTTTCTTTACCTTTTTAGGTGACGGCGGCGGTGCTAAGGTTAATCGCGTGCGGAGTGTATCTCGAAAATCTACAGTGTAAGTTAATTCAATACATTCCATATCAATGAAAATACCCTCTGGCGGTATTTCAACATAATGAATATTACCAATATCCCACGGTACGCCATCATGTTGCTCAATGTCGAATACTTCAATCGTAACTTTTTTGCTTTCCGTTGAACGCTTGTCAGCTTCCCATTTCGCGCGTCTTTGCAGTGCTTCTGGCGTTGCGTCACCATAATGTTGAATAACTAAAGGTGTGTGAGATTGCACCCACTTGTCTTTAATGCGTATTTCAGCATCAAGAATAGCGTCTTTTCCCCAAATGCCACGTTTATTTCTATGCCCTTTTACACGAATCTCAGAATTAGCTCTATCTTCTGATTGTTCCGCTTCAAAAGTCATAATATTTTGGCCAAGGATTAAATCCTCGCCGCGAACTTCCGACATTTCATCAATAACACGCAGTTTACCATCTCTTGTTTCATAGACAAAATGACAATTTTCATTGCAAAGGCGGCGTATTTCATCAATGACGATAGCACCATCACGGAAAACAATTCTATCAATATCAATTTCATCAGCTTGCCAGTCCAATTCTAGGTTATATTCTTTTACCAGTTCTTGAATGGCTTTTTTATTAGTTGTTTTAGAAATTGTGCCAGCTTCATGCACCTGCGAGCAATCAATAAGCCTTTTTGTGCGTCCACGGCAAATTAAAGTTATCTCATAACCATTTGCACCAATTGAACGTTGTAATTCACCCCCCATAGAGGCACCATCAAGCTTGCCAGACTTAAAATGCCCTTTACTATTGTGTGCTTGCCTTAATGATCTGCCATTGCGCTTGTCTATAATGCCCCAAAAGGCTAATTGATCATCAACATAAACGGAAATATCTTTTCCTTGCATAGCATCAACATATAAAGGGCTATCTGGTATTATGCCCATGAAGATTTTAATATTAAGTTCGCCTGTTAAATCTTCTTTCCTGCGAGAAAGTGTTGCATTAGTCCAATTCAGTAATTCATCATCGCCAATAAAAATGCGCATCTGACTCATAATTAAATCCTCGGCGCGACGATTGATGGTCCAACATTCCAAGGCTCACCAGAATTACGCGCTTCAATTTCACCAAAACGCTTGGCATCGTCAAAAATTTCATAAGCGGCAACCAGTGAATGCACACTACTAGTGAATTGATATTCAACTAATGCAGGTGATTTATAAGCCCTATCAAAAAGTGATTTTTGCGCTTCTGATCTAAATTGCAACAAATCACGATACAATGAAGGATCATCGCAATTGTCTTTGGCAATCTCTATTTCTTCATTGATTATCTTAGTAAAAGTGTCAAAATCATCAAGTGCTTCTGATAAGTTGGAAGGTATTTCCGATAAATACGTTTGCGCAAGATAAGTCGCGGCCATTGTGCGAACATACGAGAAAATGGTATTTTCCATATCCGCACTTTCGCTTTCCATAATAGGCGATTTGGCAGCATAATTGGCAATATTTTTAAAGGCCGTTTCTTTTAGCTTTTTACTGCCTGCATCGCGGTCAATGAATGAAAGACCATTGAGTACGACTTTTGCTGCATTATCAGCTTCTACAACTATATAAGGGTCGTTTATGGTATTGTTGAAATCTGATAATATTTTCCAATGCGCATTTGACTCATTTGCGGCTTGTGCGTAATTATCTCTAATAGCAAGAATACAATTTGACATCGTTGCAACAATTGCGTCAGAATTATACCACCTAACTTTTGAAGGATTATAGCGGCTTTTAAAACTGTTTGAAGATGCGGATAAAATCGCATCAATGGCAAGATTTGCAATAGATGATAAAAACTGGAATCCATTGCCTAAGACATTTGCCTCGACAAATTCAGCTTCAAATGTTGTATAGCCCGCTTCTTCAACTGGATTATCTTGTACTCGCAGACTTTTACAAGCAACGGTTAATATTCCTCGCGTTGGGTGAACAAGAACACCAGGTCCGATATCTTCAACCGCATTAATTAGTAATTCTGCCATAAGAATGTGGTTGTTATCACTAAATCGCCCTGAAATGCTATACGTTCTTATTGAACGCCCAAGGTCAGCATAGGCTGTATTTTCACCCCACGGAAACTCACCTTCTGCACCGCGTCGTCCGTGTTGGCTCGTTACTTCAAGAGCTTCAAATGGTATGCCTTTGAAGGAAGCAGGTAAATAATGGTCGGCTGGGTTATAGCATCCGTTAGCCATTGGTTAACTCCATAAAAAAAGCCCCGCGAAGCGAGGCAGTGGAAATAAAAAAGGGGCAATTAAGCCCCTTTTCCTTGTAACTAATTAACGAATTAATGTTTTTTATCTAAAAATTGTAAAGCCGCTTTTATCATTGGCTCTAAAAGACAACTGTTTGTAAAATTTTTAACTTCATAATTTACTAAATGCAAAGCTTGCAATGTTTCATTATAGCTTACGGCTGGGCTATTCCAGTCTGTTAACATATCAAAATAACGCCCATAAGTACTATCAATTGCGCCATCAACTGCATCATAAGCAATATCTGGCAATTGATTATAAACATCTAATTGCTCATGGTACCGCATGATAACTTGACTTAGTGTTAGAGTTTCAATTGGTGCAGCTTGTAAAGGAACTAAATTTTCAGATAAAGTCACGTTTGAAGCGGTCATCATGCTGCTCCTTTTAACTTTACTGGGTCTGGGATACGGCTAGATAAATATTCTAACCCCTTTGGAGTGATATATGTTTGCGGACGCGCTTTATCGTCAACAATAGTAGATCTAACTTCAAAAACACCCCTTTGGATATATTGTACACGGGCAACTAAATTCCCCCCTTGATAAAATAAAAACTGTTCCTTTAACCAACGGACAAATAAATTAGGGCGACAACTCAAAGCCCTACCCGCATTTTGCAGACCATACAAACCATCTGCATTGACATACTGATCATAAAACGTAGTCTTTGGTTTGTCTTTCTCAATCCTTGCCTCTAATGCAATAACCTTTTCAACATTTTCTAAAAGCAAGGTCTTTAATGTTGATGGGTCATTTAATGCTGCAACTGGGTCTTTTGCACGTCGTTCACACTCAATAAAATACTGCCGCGCCTGTTTACCTTTCTCATTGCGTTCAACCATTGCCAATTCTTTAGCCATGTCAATTGAAATATGGTATTCAGTTATTTTGACATTTTGACGCTCGCCAATTTTGGCGACCGTTAAAACATAGTCCAAATTTTCTTGAAAACCATATTGGGCAATACGATCTTTAATCCAATTAGAGAAATCGCGTCCAACCTCTAAAAACGCATGTAAATCACGTGCATTTACTGTTTGAATTGTTTCAGTACCAATCACCCCTTGAGTAATGGCTGGGAATGTGTTATGTGAATGTTTAGTCATTTTGGAATTACCTTTCCATTTTGATAGACGCACCGCCCTCATTGGCGGTGTTGTTGTTTGTAGCAGTAGGGGTCGAGATTGGCGTTGACGCCCCTGCTGCATTTTCCGCAAATTCGCGGATAGCTTGAATAATTACTGCATTTTTAGAAATGCACTTTTCTTCCCTTACCATTTGTAAAGCACCCTCATATTTTTTTGGATACCTTATGGTTATTCGGATAAAATCATTTTCCATTTAAACCTCTTTTCACTAAATTGGTGATTTAGTTATATCATACACCAAATTAGTGATCAATAGTTATTATTGATTTATTCATCTTTTTAGTGATAAATATGACTATGGCTAAACAAGATGACTACACACGCTATACTATTCGCATACCGACACCGCTTTATGGGCGCGTGAAGAATGCTGCTGGCGATAAATCTGTCAATGCGGAAATAATCGCGCGCCTTGAAAATAGTTTTAAAAACCAAACTAATCCAGATTTTATTACTAATACTGTTCCTTTTAGTGAAATATTTTCAAGCATGGAACAGCTTAATAAAGCCTTTGCAGCAATGGAAAAATTTAATAAAACCTTTGCTGAAGTTGAAAAATTTAATAAAGCCTTTGCAGCAATGGAAAAATTTAATAAAACCAAATAACTTCACCACCATTTTTTAAGCTGCTGTTTCATGTTTTGCAGCCTCCAAGCCTTTTTCTTTTGCGGATTCAATAATTTTTATTATTGTATAATTGATAGACCGATTAGATTTTTTGGCTTCATTATCAACCCATTTTTTTAAATTAGGAGGTAATCGTAAGCCAAAAGGTGCGATTTTAGATATACCTTGCCTCTAATGCGATAACCTTTCCAACATTTTCTAAAAGCAAGGTCTTTAATGTTGATGGGTCATTTAATGCTGCAACTGGGTCTTTTGCTCGGCGTTCACATTCAATAAAATATTGCCGCGCCTGTTTACCTTTCTCATTGCGTTCAACCATTGCCAATTCTTTAGCCATGTCTATTGAAATAGCGTATTCTTTAGCTGGTCTGCCTCTGCCTGATTTTTCCCCAATTTCGGGGAAAATAATAAAGTCTTGATTTTCAACAAAATTATAAGTTTCAATACGGTCTTTTATCCAAGTTGAATAATCCTTACCAACCTCTAAAAACGCATGTAAGGATAAACTCATAGCTATGATCACGCTTCCAACACGCATAAGCGGTATTTAATTCATTTTGAGCAAATTTTCTTTTTCGCTTTGCATCGTCTGCAAGTACAGCTTGCAGAGCAATTTTTACATAGGTATCGGCTTTAATAGCATTTGCGTTTAACATTATACACCTACCCCAGCTGGAAATGCCATTTTAACTTGCTGCCCTAATTTTGGAAAAGCTGCTGAACAGCGTGCCTCAAAGTCGCGATAATCAACGGATGATGATGCAATAGTTGTCACCGCATCAATTTGCTTTCTAATAATGGTTACACCTTCATCAGTTAGCCATTGGTGTATTTTCTCACTGGCTTTCTTTTCTTTAATCTCACCCCTTATTTCTGGTGGTAAGACTGGTTGATAAACCCAATCATCTGTAATTTTACCAATGATAGCAGGTAAACTACGATGTTGATTTCCATATTTAAACTTGAATAACCGACATAGCGCACGATAATAATCTGGTGTAAAGCGTCTTTCCCAATCGGCAGGCTCACCACGCAACAACCGAGATAATAATAATTGTAGTGCATCTGGCTCTCTATGCCATTGATAACCTGTAGCCTCATCAATCAATGCTGTTTCACCAACTTTGCTTAATGCTTCTTGTATCGTTAAACACGGCTCAACTAAATGCCGCCGATTAGCACGTAATTTACCAGCCAATTGCGCCCGAATAACCCCACTTGCTAAATGGGTTAAAATACCAGCTTCCACCCAAATACCAATCGCTCCATTAGGCATTTTTACTTCAAACCGCGGAGAGGTTTTGTTATTATTTTGCAATGCGTTAGGTGCTATTTCTGCACAAAAATGCTCAAAACCGCGAAGAGGTAATTTGCGTCTAATCCCTATAGCGGTCTGTAGTGTATTCAAAACATAACCGCGCCGCCCATCTTCTAGCACAGCACAATCATATGAAATGCCATCACCAATATCGGCTTTGCCATAATAAGCCACCCTTGGATAATTTTTCTTGATTTTTTGTCCAGTTTGTACCATATCTTTTTTAGTCATTTAGGAAATATCCTTCCTTTTTGATTAATTATTGTGACGCGCTAACGTCACTGTGATTTCCAGCAACAGGGGTGTCGTCGCCAAACTCTGCCCCTGCTGCATTTTTCGTAAGCCCATAGGCTTGACGAAGACGATAATTAATTTCCGTATTCATTGACCGACCATTGAGCGCCGCTTGTTCTTTAATGAAAGAACGAAGCTCTTTTGGTATTCTAATTTGGAACATTGACGCTGTTTTATTCTCGACAATCATATTACCCCCTTATCTTGACTTAACACTATCACTGTAGTAGCGATTCGCTATAGTGTCAAGTCGCTATAATTGATTTTTAATATCAAATCGCTATTATTTATTTCATGAGTAAAAAAGAACCTGCCCCATCTGACTTAGCTGATAAATTTATGCTGCGCCTACCCGACGGTATGCGTGATCGTATTCGCATTGAAGCTGAAAAAAATAACCGTTCAATGAATGCTGAAATAGTGGTGACACTTGAAGAAAAGTATCCACCTTTTCAATATACTGAAAGCGATATTTTTAAAGAAATAACCGCGAATTTTCCCAAAGCTAAAACAGTGCAAGAACAAGCTCAACTTGTATGGGATATTAATAAAAAAGCACAAAGTGCAAATGTTAACCTTAGGGTACAATTACAGGCACCTAACAGGCAAATACTTGCGAGTGATCGAAATGAAGGGGAAGTTTTAGATAAAAATATTCCTAGCAAAGGCAATTCAGTAATTTTATATCTTAAACACTTATAGAGTATTCGCGTGTCTATTCTATAGTGCAACTTAATTACTGCGGCTTGCTCCCTCCTTGCCAAAACAGATAAATGCGATATAGTTTTATGATTTTAATGAGGAGGGAATGATGAAAAGAATATTCACATCTTTTGTAGTCGTTTTATGCGTAGGCATATACGTTTTTTTTTATTACCAATATAAAAACAGAACGCCTAAGCAAAAATATTGTAATTCAGAAGTTGCACAAACAGCGGCTCAAGAAATAGTCAAACAGTATTTGATAGCGCCATCAACTGCCATTTTCTTACCCAATCTACAATTGACAACCCCCAACGGACTAATCGAATGTTCCTTTAAAGCTATTGGGCAACTTGACGCACAAAACGAATATGGCGCTATGTTAAGAGTTAACTATAGTACGATTATTAGCCTCAATCTTCGAACTAATTCTTGGAACGCAACAAACATCACAATCGAGCCACGTTAACGTGCATTGTTTAAATTCAGGTTATCTCAAGCTGCTTGAGCCCTGCTTTTATAATATTATGTTGCTCTATTTTTTCCTTCTATTGATATTAATAGCATCTATAACCTATACGTCATTCGCCTTTTAAGCACTTTTCTAATGCAGTTCCAGCCTTTGTTGAGCCCAATGCATCCAATATCATTGGTCTGTCTGCTATCCCATCTGATACAGCCACTTGTTTTTTCGCAGTTTTAAAGCGATCAACAAATTTTACAGCTTCTTCCCCTTCAAGTTTTGTTTCTGATACAGCAAGATTATCTCCTACTGAACCAGTTCGCCCGACTAGACCACTAAGAATTATTTCGCCATCGATCGCAATCTTTAATTCTGGAGTTATAAAATTAAGCCTACGATCATAAGCAAAGCCAGGTATGGATCGTACTTGGATGGTTTTAGTTGCACCGTCACACTTTACCATTAGCCCTGATCTTATCGAACTCATATTAACTGTTAGAACAGTGCTAGATTGTGAAAAGGGGTCTTTTTCTGTCTCATAAGTCCAGCTTTCAAAACCAGCAGATGCATTACTTGTAAAAAATAAGTAGATTGAACTTAGTAACAGTGCAGTAATGTTTTTTTTCATTTTGTGCTTCTCTCATTTTACTTTTTGAGCCTTTACAAGAATATATATAATCCCTGCTGTCAATAGTTACCTAGCATTATTAGTATTCGTTCCAGTATTTGGTCTTTGGCTTGTAACTGGTACATTTACATCAATAGGTGGAATAAAGATATTGGAATTAATCTGCGCTGCTATAGTTTGCCCTATGCTAGGAGCAAAAATTGCTAAACTTTCACCAATCGCAGTGCCAACACCACTACTAGCCCCTTCAAAGCGCGTAATTAACTCATCACCACTTGTCGCAATCGCCTGATTAATATGATCAAAAGTCATATTTTCACGCTCAATTTCCTCTTCAACTGTTGGCGCAAAAAAAGACCAACCTTGCGCTCTTTTTTGACGGCTTGCAATCATAAGGTCACTAACTTTGACAACAAGCGCGTCATCTTCGCTAAGCCCAAACTTTGAAAGATCAGTTCTATCACTTGCAACAACACCGCCAGCTTGATAAAATTTTTGCTGTATTGCTGTGGCTTTTTTTAATATATCATTAAACTGATCATCGGTTAACTGCGCATTAAAAGGAATACCTTGTTTTTCCTGCACTTTGTGTATGAGAAAGTTGCGCATTGTCGTGTCGTAAAAGCCATTTGCTTTGCGATATTTTTCTTCTTGTGAACGACCTATTGCGCGATCTATATAACCAACGCCAGAATATACGCCACCTATTGCCCCACCAAAAAAACCACCAATACCTGTACCGGCAACAGGAAAAAATGAGCCTATGCCTGCACCTAATGCCGCACCATTTGCAGCATCAACAGCAATGTCGCCAACTATCTTTACTGGTGTTGGCGCATTGCTATCCTGAAGTGCATTATTACCAACATTTGCACCAATTAACGCGACACCTGCTGCCATAGTTCCTGCATTCTTTAATCCAGCTCTTTTATTGCCGCCACCAATACTGCCCCCACCGACACCACCGACACCACCACGCAGAGCCGCTGCATTTAAATTACGTGCAGCCATATTTAAGTTAACAGACGCAACCTTCAGTTCACTAAAACCTGTTATGCTTTGAAATAGTTTATAGCCGCCATAGGCCGCGACACCAGCACCTGCAACAACTTGTGTTGAACGCCATTTTGACGCGGCGTTTTCTTCTCCGTTTCCATTTATCCAATTGGTTAAATTTGTAAATGTATGAGCTAATGAATTAACCGATGGAATAAGAAGATCATTAAATGATGACGTAACAGCCCCCATTGTGCCTTCAAGTTGTGTTAACGCCGCATTCCATGCAAAAATTGGCGATTTTTTGTCAGCGTCTCTTTGAAATTCTGGTGTAAAATTACGACTTTCGGCGTTTTTTACCTGTTTCGTTAATTCTTGATATTTATTAATTAATGTTGCAAGCGCATCTTGTCCCGTTCTATCTCCTACTGCGTTCATCGCAAATTTACCGACTGAAAGAGTGTCGTTGGGGTCATATCCTGCTTTCTCCATAGCAGGAATAAGCGTTGAACCAACCCAGCTAAGAATATTTGCCCTTAATTCATCTTCGTTTTTAGCCCCACCACCAACTTCTTCCATAATGGTTTTGCCGTCAATACTTCCAACCTCAATGCTTTGCTTGCTTAATGCCCCTAAGCGTTCAAGAAATTCACGGTTTTTATGTTTTAATCCATTGCCGCTTAGCTGTTTAATAGCTTGGTTTACACCAACAGAAGCAGTAGACCCAGATTCCTCATTCATAAGAGCAATAGCAATCATTGCTTGTTCTGTTAGTGGAAAACGAGCCGACCTTAAGTACTTAATCGATTGCCTAAAATTATCGGCATTAAAATCAGGACCAGTTTCAGCAAATATTTTAGAAACAACAGCAAACCATTTTTTTGCTTTTGCAGGATCAACATTCCCTGCCGAGTCAGTAATAACACCCATTGCATCTAAAGCTTTTGAAATGTTAATAGCTTTTTCATAAGCCTCACGCGGATCAACACCTGCGCGTACTTGTTGTGAAATCTGGTCTGCGCCCAATTTAGTTATTAATATAGCTTGTTGAACATCTCCACGTGTTGTCGATAAATTATCAGAAATAAGATTCATATACTGATATGGGTTCAAGACTGGATTGTATTTTGATAAATCAGCACCTGCTTTTCTAACTTCTCGTCTCTTTTTATTATCTAGTTGAAGGTCGTTTAATCGGTTTTCTGCTATTGCTTGATCGGTATATCCCTGTTTAGTCGCGCGCATCATCGAGGACTCAATTGCCCGACCTAGGCGCACAGTGAAATCAAGCCCCCATGCTTTTAATGGTGAAACATCAATTGAATATGAGCGATAACTTGGCGAATTGGCAGTTAACCCATGGGCCTCCTTTTTTTTATTGGTATATGCATTGCGTCCAATTTTAGGAGAAATGTAGGTAGTATTCACCTTGTTCATTCGGCGCTCTATATTTTCAATATCACGTTTTAGTCTTTGGATATTTGTTGAGCTTGTTTTGATATTAATAGTTTGGCGGCTAATATTACGAGCCGCTAGGCTTAATGCGTTCATTTTACGTATATTTTTCGCTATATTACCTGATTTAATATCAAATTTTAACGGCTTCTTTGAAATATTATTAAGCTTTGCAACTTCGCGCTCAAACTTCTTTATTTCTGCTGTCATTTTGCGCATTTCTTGTTGCGCTTGCTTGCTATTTAACCGTAGCGTTGCAGTTTCTACAAAATTAGCCATCGTGCACCATCATCTTAACTTCGCACCAGCAATTTGGGCGCGGAACTTAAATTCTTGCTTATGAATTTTCTGAAAGTTTTTTAATCTACTATAAAAAGCCGGCATTGTAAGGGAACTTAAATCACCAGCCGATGCCATATAATAACGCATAGTATCGGCTGCTTCACAAACTTTCCGGCTTACTCGAAAAAACGTGGCAAAACCTCATTTACGATAGCAATTCCATCATATAAGGAGATTTGATTGATTAACGTATCAGGAAGCCGCATAAACTGAACATCATTGCTAATTGGAACGGCACAATTTTTAATCAATGCGACAGCTTGTGCTACTCCACTACGTGCAGCAAATACGGACTCTAAGTCGCGTAAGGTTGAACCAATGAACTCTAACTCTTCAATTTGTCCAGCGTCATTCGATAGTTTTAATGCTGTGCCAAGTTTAAATAGGATTGGGCTGTCCACACCATTCCCATCATTGATAATTTTACCAGAAGTTTCCCCAAATGAGAAATTCAATACACCGATAACATCGCGGGCTACTTTCGCAGGTATATTGAGCGCATCAAGTAAGTCAATATTATAGGCTTTATCATCTACATCATAAGCGGTTACCTGTTCAGTAATGCGTAACCTGTTTAGTTGTTCTGAAAAGGATTGTTCATCACGGGCTGTGATTTTGTCATTTATTGCGGCGTATTGAACCAAAGAAATTGGCTTCACTTGGACTGAACTAATTTCAACGTCTTTGATTTTATATTTTCCAGCAGGAACTTTAATTATAATTTTATCTAATGTTTTATTTTCTGTATTTTCCATTTTTTGCATCCTTTTAGCAATAAAAAAAGCCCCGCAAAAGCGAGGCTGTTATATTTGGTTATTCTACGACATGATCACACGAGGAGGAAGAAAACTATTCATTTAATAGTTTGAAAAGATTATCACTAATCCTAATTTAATAATATTGATTGACAAAAAATTTAATCGTTAATAACTTTAAAATATTCATCATAAAAGTCTATAATGTTAGGAAATGTGAAATGGCTGTTTATAAAATCAAGATTTTAGGTGGTGATTTTGAAAAAGGCAATAAGGGAGATTTTTGTTGCAATGAACTTTACCTAGCTCCGTTAGGTTCAAAAGTCCGCGAAAAAATTGCACTTTCTGCATTAGAAAGTGTAACCCCCTTAACACAACAAAATATTGGCTTAATCAAGATGTTATTGGTTGGTATTGCTAAAAGCTTAATGTTAGGGTTGCAAGAAACCACATTTGAATGCAAGCTTAAAGATGGTCGAAAATTTATCGGTACAATGCCAAGTAAAGCTTACTGGGAAATTCATGCCGGATTACTATAAATACTATCAAAAAAGGAGATTAGAGCCCCTTTTCTTAGTGTTTAGTGTTTAATGCAACGGTATTTCCATCAATTTAGCTAGTTTTATTTAATCTTCTGCGGTAACAAGCGCACGTATTGCAACGTGCTCACGACTTGTTCCACCATATCCACAAATTTTTTAAATGTGAGCGGCTTAATAATAGCGTGATCGACCTTTTTGCCGTCAATCTCAAAGTTATATTTTGCTAATTCTAGTTTTGACATTTTGCATCCTTTTGAGCAATAAAAAAAGCCCTGTAAAAACAGAGCTATAACATTGTATTTGCATCCAGTTTAAATATGAAAGATGGGGAGACACTAGGGATGCAATCTACGTCCCCCCATCATATTAAGCTAATAACGAATTAGCTTAAATCTTATGCAGCAGCAGAAGCTGCTGGTAAATCTTCATGGATTTCCTTGAAGTCGATTGTCATATCAACGCCTTCAAGCGTGCTGCCATCTGAATCAATGACAGCGCCATCATGACCGACATAGACGCGACCACTAAAATATTCAACTTGAACATCAATTGCTGCACAACCTTGGTACCAAGACAAAGGCACCGTATCGAGTGGGGTTACATTCAGCTTAATTGAAGCGTTTGAAGTCGTGCGCTTAATGCGACCATTGGTAAGGGCTGAATTATTCCAGCTACACGTTTTGACTTCAGGTAAACTATCTCCATCTGATAGCTTATGCGCGAGCGGACCAATTGTCTGTTCCGTATCGCAATCTGTGAATGTTAATAGGAGATTTCTAACTCCCAATTGATTTTGACATGCCATATTATGATCTCCTTAACGATCGCAGTTTTCAAACATTTGAGGCACAAGACCAATATTCACATGGTTAATGCGTACAGGTATGCGATATTTAAACTTCACGTGCAATTCACCCGGTTTACCAAAGCAAGCAGGTTGTTTTGCAAAGTCTGTTGCAAGCACTAAATCATCTTCAAGGTTATTTGTTTCAGAGAAAAGCACGCCGTCATATTGTTTTTTCCATGCCCTTAAATCGCTTTGCATCAAGCGCAGATTAGTACCAAAAACACCCTCTTTGATTGACGTATTCTTTGTGAACATCGACAACCCATTGTATCGTTGAATCTGTTCAGCAAAGGCAACAGCAGTTGCGGCAGCCAAGCGGCGTGATGATACATCGCGATAAGTTGCATTTTCTCGGTACTTGTCGTCATAAAGATAATTCGTAACGTCATTGAATACGTAAGGGGTGGTATAGCTTCCTGTTCCGATATTAGATGGTCCAGTTACAACAAAACCGTTCTCTTGAAGCTGCACAATTTCATCATGCGACCAACATATGTCACAAGTTTGTGGCTGTTGTACCGCTGATAAAAGACCGTTTGTTTGTCCTTGAATATTAATTTCAGGATTAATACATCCAAGGCAAGCGGATAATGCACCATAAGCCGCATTTTTCAAATATGGAAAAACAGCATCATATTCGCAGATTGCCAAACGTGATAGTTCACCAGAGTTATCACCCGCGGCTAGAACTTGACCTAATGTTCCAACATTATAAACATAGCCATGCCCAAAACATTGCGGGGCGGAACAATCCCAAGCCTTTCCAATATGTTTTCCTAGGTTGCTTTGCCATTTTTCATCATCAGATGAAAGAATATAAACAGCATAGCAACATTGTCCAATAAGTGCACTATGATCACTTGGCTGTGGATTACCAGAACCAACAACAGTTTGCGCAAGTGTTAGTTTTACGCCTTCTGGCGCAACATTCATGCGATCAGTCCAGTTATAGATTGCTTGCAATCCATTACCAACAGTACCTGCGTTTTTTGCTATCAAAGTCACAATGCCATTCGTGGCGGTTGCAGAAAATGGAAAGCTTACAGGTATAGCATTTGCAATTTCTTCTGCAATCTCAATGGCTGTGTCGTCTTTGTAAACACTCACATCAAGGCTATAATCAGAATTACCCCAATAAAGCTGGACGCGTCCGTTTGAGAGAGCCGCTCCAGTCACTGTTAATTTGTAAGTCGCTTTAATGCCAGTTTCAACATCCTTGCGTGGTAAAGCAAAGATAGAAATGCGACTTGGGCAAGTTGCAAACACTGTTTTAAGTGTTTGCGATAAAACTGAACCAGTACCAAAGCGTTTGTCGATTTCACGTGTACCAGTAATTTCAATAATTTCATTTGCTGTTGCTCCGCCCTCGTCGGTCATTTGTCCTTCGACAAGAACGCGACAACCTTTGCCATACCAATTAGCATCGGTCGAGATGCACAGGCTCACAAAACCGTCTGATAGTGCTTCTTGTGCCATTATTTAGCCCCTTCTGTTGTTGTTGCTGCATCGGTTTTGGCTTCACGCTTTCCTTTGCGGTCTACTTCAAAATTAACTATTTCGACCCCACTAACTTTTGACTCGTTATAAATTTCAATATCACCATCTTCTAATCGGCGATCAATCCAATTAGAGCGCACGACACGTAGTGGTTTATCAAGCGGTACACGTTGCCCCCCTGTTGACGCTGTGAACGCCACACGCCCATGCACGCCAATGATTTTGATTTTCTCAACAACCATTATTTTGCTCTTTCTCTTTTTAGATTTGCCAGAAAGATCGCAGGAATTTTGACGAGCAAAAAAACCAGAAAGTTATAAAACAATCTAGAGAAAACACCGCGTCTTATTCTACTCTATGCTGGACAAATTTGACTTGTAATGATGAAGCCTTGTTCAAATGCTTCTTGGTCTTCACCAGCACATAAAATATATGACTGACGAAATCTTGTAGCAACTATAATCGCGGCATCTGTAAGCCCAATAGTCGCGCCTCTAAATTCAATCGGTACACCGCGCCTGCTAGATAATTGTTGGAAATTATTTACAAGCGGAATTAGAATAGCTTTTTTATAATCATAATACGACCAAAACGGTGTTTCAGTGTTATTTTCTCGTTTGATACGTTCAGGCTTCAACCAAAATTCAATTTGGAAATCGTCTGATAATTCAATGCGCGAACCTCCCCTTTTCGACGATTGTTCGACATTAGTCGCCATGGGAATAATAGCAGAAAAAGGCTGTTGAGGCATATTGTCTTTAGCTATATCATCGCCCATAGCTGTGAACGCCCGATTTTCCAAGAAAGGAAACCATTCACGCACGAATTTTGCTATTTCAGGCAAACTGATATGATTGTCGTCGGTATTATCCATAAATCCTCACACAGCTTCTAGTGACGCTTCCAAATGTAAAAAGGTCTAATCCTATCTCTAACCTCGTTAAGCGCGTCCTGCATAGCATCCTTGCTCATTTTGCGCGCCCCCATATGGATAGTACCATCTGCAAGATAGCGACCATAATGGATTGTAGTTCCTGTTGTGACTTCCATTGGAGAGCGAACAGTTCTAACCGACCGCGCTAATGCACCGCTTTTATTTGCAGGATATTCACCCATGCTTGATGCTTTATGACTGCCATACATTCGTCCCGACTTTGGGCTGTTAACAATACCTTCACGCAATTTGTTTTCAGTAGTCTTACCAACATCTCTTAGGAAGTCATTGATAGCACGTTTATCTTGCTTAGGCTTGAAACGCCGCCAAGGTTTTAAAAAAAACATTATAGCCGTACGCTTTCATTCAATGGCACAGGTGATAAGCCTTTAACGTCATCCTTTACTGGCTTAATCACTTCATCCGATTGTTCAAAGATGCGGCAAGTAAATTCCCAAAACCTGTCTTTTTGAACGACCGACACAATGCGATACCAAATAGGTGCGGACTGTAAGCGTTCATGATAAAGCCAAGCCGCGTCGGTTATGGTAATATCTGGACGATAAACCATTGAAATAATGTGCGTTGCTGCATCGCCCTTTTCATTGACTGAATAGCCGTCTGAATTAAAGCGTGAAGGCTTTTTAGGAGCGATTTGCGCCCAACCATCATAAATACCTTTACGATAAAACTTGTAGCTCAGGTCTTTATCCGTGAAGTCCTTGAGAGAGCAAACTTTCATCTTGGCTTTGCGGTCTTTCATGCGAATAGCCATATTTCAACCCCTTGATTGGTATAAACGCCACTGTTCAGCTGCACCAGATGCAAAAATAGCATTATTCGTGCCACCAATACCGCCAGAACTGGTTGCGCTTCCGTCTGCCATTGTCACCAGCTGGTCGCCGGGGTTACCAATTTGCCATGCAATAAATTTCAAACAACCAATAATAATGCCGTTAGGAATATCAGAAATGCATGATGCACCTGTACGATATGTTGCAATCATACCATAGTTTTCATGCCCTCCACATGGAGAACAACAATCCCCTAATGGCTCGCTATAAATCGGTATTTTAATTTTTCTTGAACCATGTGCAGTGATAATGCGTTGAGCATTATTCATTGCCCCACCAGAGATGGTCACGATGCCATCATAAGCTGGGCGCGTTAGTTTTATATGCCTTGTGCGTCTAAATTTTGATACATGGGTAGGAGTGGCGATTGGATCACTAACTGTATGCACTGCCCCCCAATATCGCCCCGTGTAAGCTTCCGCGGCTTCAATAGCCGCTTTACGATACAGCATAAGCAATTCGTCTGATACAAACATATCATCATCGGTCTTTGTATGCTGGCGAATGAGAGAGAACGGTAACACTTTATCGAGGTCAATCGCTTTGTCAATCATCCGCATTTACCAATCTGTAAATCAATGCACATTTCATGCCAAAATTTATTATAGTCGCAATCAAGTGACGGTTGACGAACGGTAATGCGATAATAACTCTCGACTGGGGCGGCAGGTGATACTTCAATTGGGAAAGTAAGCTGATAGTTACGCTTATCAACTTTTACTCTGCCTTGTCGAATGGAAATATGCGCGATAAAATCATCAGACCTTGTTTTCTTGTCTTCGCTTGCATCAACGGTCACGATAATTTGAGAAACAGCTTCATTGCCGTCAGCATCTTTTGCTTTAATCCATACCCAATCATTTCCGATAAAGCCTTGATATGGCTTATATGTAAACGCACCAGATGCTTTATCATTCTTTATGATTTCGCCGTGGCTAGGCCCATAAATTGAAAGAATGTCGTATTCAACTGCGCTTTTAATCTCCATTGTAATATCAATTGGCGTGTTCAGGAGCGTGTTGACTTTAATATTTCTTACAAGCGCATTACTTGTTTGTTCGTTTGTATCGGTGATTTCAAAATTTGTTTCACTTGAAAGCCCTTTACCCATCAAAGGTGCTGACCAATTGCGGTAATCAATCATAATTGAGTTTGTTTCACCAGCTCGCGCAGTTGCATTTTCACAGCAACATACATTACAACCATCTTTGGTCGAGCCGTCTCGCGCATCAGCTTGTAAGTAGAGCATTGGCACTCTCCAAAAAAAATTGGCCAGTCTTTTACAACTGGCCGCTGTTAAAATTAAGATGTTGGCTGTGTAGTATCAGCCGCAGTTTTTGAGCATGTGTAGCAAGGCACTACAGCAAGTGCTTTAGCTGTAATTAGACCACATGGTGATTTAATTTGAGTAAGTTTCATTTTACTTATCCTTTTTTTTTGTAGTTTCAGACTTAGGCTTGTTTTGTTTTTGAGCCTTTTCTTCATCATTTTTTTCAATGAAAGCTGGATCAGTTAAATTTTCTTCAACTTCATCATTTTCGTCAATGAAAGCTGGAGCAGTTAAAATTTCTTCAACTTCATCATTTTCTTCAATGAAAGCTGGATCAGTTAAATTTTCTTCAACTTCATCATTTTCTTCAATGAAAGCTGGAGCAGTTAAAATTTCTTCAACTTCATCATCTAAGAGATTGCGGGCATAGCCAAGGCTTAAAAGAGCCATTGCGACATCGGCTTTCAGAAAGGCAATATCACCAAGCCATTTCACAGTAACGGGCGGCGTGGTAAAATTAGGGCAGTAAGTAAATGTTTTATAGACTGGATCATCTTCCGAGCCTCGAAGCATATAAACGGCGAATTCGCCGTCCTGCGTTTCTACAATGCCGTCTGATCTTTTCTGTAATTGTTTCATGAATTGTTACCTTTATGATTAGCTTAGTGTCGGTGGACAGATCACACTCTTGCATGATTGCGAAATCAGTGCCTTTAACGGCGTCAAGTTCAATCACAGCGTGAGGGGTTTTCTTAAATAAGCGAGTGAATATTGGCTTAAGCATTTGTGGTTCGCCTGTCGTATACTCTGGTACATTAGGAACATGGGGAGAAAATTCCCCATGTCCTTCACGCGAATAGATTGCAATACCCGAATAGTTTAAGCCATCGGGTAAAGAGCAGGACACCTCAATCCGATTACCGTCTACTGCGCCCTCAATCCGTCCAACTTCCTTACGCATGATTAAGCTCACCCGCCTTGAAGGGTAACTACAGCACGAAGCTTTGCCGCTTCACCACTTACGTTTAATTCAATAAACATATCAGGGGCATTAGGCAGAGTTACAGTAAACACATCACCGGCCTTTGCAGTTGCAGGAACGTTTATGTCTGTTGATGTATTCTTTAACGGGCTAGAGCCGCAAACGTCTACATCTTCAACGGTATAAAATTCCCCAGGCAGGCATGGGTTAGCGACTGATGCAGGTGCAGCAGAAAAACTAACAGTTGCGCCATTGCTTAGGTCTTCAACGACCTCAATCGTGAAACCAAAGTTAGTAACACCTGCAACTGATCGTGGATAAGATTTTGTGCCGTCCCAAGCAACAAAACTTGGGTAGTCCATTGCTACATTGATATTCATTTTATAATCCTTTGCAATTTATGCGGTATTATTGGGCAACCAAAATGCGACCTGCGTCAGGACAACCTACAAAGCCGCCGTCTTCCGCACCAAATTGATATTTCACGCACCAAGCAGATGAACCGCCAACATATTGTTCCATGAACAATGGCTTTTTAGTCACAGCTTTATAAGCCGTTGGCCAATGGGCTGCTGCCATAATGAACGAACCTGCATTAAGTTCATAGGCGGAAACTGTTTGATCGTTTGTCGCATCTGGCACCCAATTAGAAATGCGAATAAGCTGGGCTACACTCTCAGGCGCGAACAACAAGTCGCCATTGCCAAAAAGGAAGCGACCGTTCGCATCTATCATACTTGCAATCATTGCAAATACGTTTTGATGCATCACTGCTTTGATATCACCATATTGACGTGAAACGCCGCTCAAGAACTGTCGAACGTCTGTGTGTGTCAATGTACCAGCTTGTGAAGTCAGACGCTTATCGAACGAACCGCCGCCATTTGCCCAACCAAGAGGCTCATTGACACCATCACCAACAATCATTGCGCGGTTGCGATTTATAAGATGAGAGCGATTGGCTGAACGCCACATAAATGGAAGGATGGGAAAGTTCGACTCGTTTATGACCTTTTTCTGCAAACAAAAAACGCCACGAAAGTCATACACTTGACCAGTTTCAAATGTTACGTTGCCTGGTTCGCCGTAATCCGCATCACAATTTGCGTCTCCTTGGTAAGAACCAAGGTCACCATAATTTAAAATGCGAGGATACATGAATTGCGTTTTATCAACTGTAATTTGTTCATATAAATCAAGAAGATTGCCGTTTTCAGGATCACACTCAAGTTCAATTCCAAGTAATTCAGGTGAAAAAAACGCAGAACCCAAATCAGAGGCGGCAAATGCGCGTGTTTCTGCCTCTGTAAAACTTTTGACGATTTTTTCTTTACTTTCAACACCAACTTTCATCAATTTGCGCACGGTAGAGCGGTAAGCACTAGCGTCAACTAGGTTTGACATGTCAGGCGTGAAATTGTCAGGACTACCACCACGATAAATAAATGCACGGCGTTGTAATTCAATCGCGGCTTGGATATCATGATCCGCAAGGTCTTTTCCTGTACCGTAAACTGGGCTATTAAGCGTCTTGTTCAGTTCTTTTTGGCCTACTTCAAGAGCTTGAATTGTTTCAATGAGTTTTGAATAGTCAGCCGAACGTTGTTCAGCCGCCGCTTTTGTTTCAGCGTTTACGCTTTTCGCATTGTTAAATTCCGCTTGCATCTCGCGGAATACATTATCCGCTTGCTCTTTTGTGTCAGCAAGCATTTTAGTTGTAGCAGCCATTTCTGCTGTTAGCTGCTCTACGCCAGCTAATTCTGCTTCTTTTGTCATATTAAATTCCCTTGTTGGCAGTTAATAAAGACCGAATTTGCCGTACTTGTTCGGTAACTTTTGCGGTTATGTTTTCAGCCAACAAGGGCTTTGTATTGTTTTCACCGTCATCATGGACGACACCATCTACTCTGAACACGTCAGGGCAGGATTTTGCTACATGAGCAACCTTCTTCGCATCGCGGCGCGACTTTGTTAGCCCGCGAGCCACAAGCGTTTTTTCAAAATCGGAAATAGTGATAATTGTTTCAGGTTCAGAACGAATGGAAGTCATCACGCAATCTTCATTGCCGGGAAAAGGCACGGCAGAAACTTCGTAAAGATCGGCTTTTGTAACGCGCAAAATATCGTCTTTATCGAAATGGTATTCCTCTAAACGTGCACCTATTGAGAAGTTAAAGCCCTCTTGCATTTTGGCAGCAATATAAAAATCGCGCACATAGGAAATGTCAAGTCCGAATTGTGCCTCAATCCATAGCTTATTGCCACGATATTCAAGTTTTTCAATCCGTCCAGCAGGTTGGTTCCAATTATGATTAATCAAAAACTTAATACCACTTGGCCCGCGTATCCCACGTTCTTTAATAGCATTTTCAAATGCACCTATTTCAAAAACTGAATGCCATAGATCAATATCGTTGGTTGAAGCCCAACCTTGAATGTATCCGTCTGTCTTTTCATCTGTATTGTCATCAGCCACGGGCTGGAATCGTAAAGAAACAAACTGTTTCAATTCTACATCAGCTTGCTTTTTACTTAGATTTTGTGCGGTTGCAGTTTCCATGTTTTCCTCATAAAAAAACCGCCTCAAAGGGCGGCGGATTTGGTATCTTCACTTTCACTGGGCTTTGCTTGCGGAAAGCCTAACAGTTCACGCTTTTCTGAGTCTTCTAAGAAAGTCGCATCCTTAAGTTTTGACACTGAATTAAGCCTATCCTCATAAAGAGCTGGTATTGTATCAAGGTCAAAACGCAATCTCATTCCAGCAGGGCATATATTTGCAGTCATTGCCTCGCTAATTGGCACTAAATAGCCAGGTATAATCGTATCTTCGAAAAAGCTTTTTCGACTTTCAGTGTAGTTGTTTGCAAATTTTGAGCCATCTACACCTGCAAGGTTGAGTAAAGCCACGGGTACGCCAAATGCGCCTGCTATACGCCTTGCCATGTCATCAGCTGGCACTTTCGTGTGCAAGTCGGAGATATTGCTATCAAGTGCGATATGTTTTATCTCCACACCATATATAAAAGCAACGCCGCTATTATCCTCTGCGCCAACTTGCTTGTCTTTTATTTCGTCCTCGATGCCATCTTGATCTGCTATTGGCAACGTATCTTTGGAATTGATAATATGCTTTACATTGGGCGTACCGTCTGCAAGGTCGTAAGCGCGCAACAATAAAAGATTAAATATCTCAGCAGGAAGACTAATCGCTGCAAGTGGATTATTTCCTGCACCAAGTTGTAAGCCTATCGTGGGGAATGAGATTTCAAATATGAAAGGTTTCTTAATACGTCTTTGTTCGTCTTTGGCCTTATCGCGCGATGGTAAGGTGTCATTTGCACCTGCACCAAACGAGTATTCTTCAATATTCCCAAAGCTGTCTGTTTTAACAGACACTCCCCCGGGCAATGGATAAATTCCATTCGCTTCGTCACCATAAACTCCAACTTTGAAACAAGCACGACCTTCAAGGGCAAGCTTGGTTGCTATCCATTGCCGTAACTGAGAACCAGTGAGATTACACGGCCTTTTTAACAGTTCGTTAAATTCAAACAGCTTTTCTTCCGTGATTTTCTTCTTAACTTTTACGGGCGCATCGTCATCAATTTCAATGTACCAATTGACAGAGGCGACAGCTGTAGCAATCTTATTGACACATTGATAGATAATCGGATTTTCAAGCGCTTTGCTAGCTTCCATTGCCGTTTGATAGCTGTTCTTACTCGTCGCCCCGCCAAAGAGGCGGGCAAGAATGTTATTTACGCTACGCATTGGATTATCAGACGGCTTGCGTGTATCAGGTGCCGCGCGTTTACCAAAGAGGTTATCAATCAATTTCATATTCTAACCTTTACTACCCCCACGCGCCTATTGTTTTCAAGCCGACTTTGCTCTGTGGCATACCTCACAGCGTCCCAAAGATGATTATTGTCGTCTTCAGGTATTCCTAACGAAACGGGTGAACCATCATCGTTAATGCGATGCTCATCAATTTCCCAAGAATATTTTTCAGCCTCGTCCGACATATTGCGACATGACGGTGAAATATATATTTTGTAATCTTGCAGCCATTGGATACCTGCAAGAACCGAATTTTGCCCTTTTTTCGCACCAATGATGCGCGGGTATTCCTTTTTAATAACAGCAATGGATTGAGGCCAAGCGCTATCACCTACAATTTTCGCATTTTTATCTTCTGCAACCCATTCCAGCCCTTTTAAAACAATATCGGTTGATCCTGCGCCTTTAAATTCACGAGCTATATAAATCCACTTTTCACGCTCATTTACATATAGTTTAACGATTGCATTTGGATCTTTTGAACCAAAATCTAAACCATATTGCGGAAAAATATGTTCAGGTACTTCAATATCGGCTATTGTCCAATTGTTGAATATGCGTCTATCGACCCCGCCATAATAGTCGCCTTCCCAAACGTGTTTATACATGGAATAATTTATCCGCCTCATACGCTCCATTTGTTCGGGCAAATTTGTGTCGTAAAAATACGGATTATCAGGATAGTTTAAATTGACGATGTAAGCACGTTCAGGCGGTGTTTTGCCCCGAAACATTTTATCGACTGGATCGGTTTCGTGTTTAGGATTCCAGTTAAAAACCATTCTCGAATTGGCTTCGCGCAATACCGTTGCTTCAATAACTTGTAAAGAATATGCAGATAAGTTTTGAGATTCCTCGAGAATTGTTAGCGTTGCGCCTTCGAGGGAACGTACACTATCAGGATTGCGCTCAAGCCCTATAAATTGGAATAGTGAACCAGTCGTTTTACACTCAATCCACTTATCACGAATATCAAACTCGTTTTCAAGTCCAAGCTTTCTAATCTTACTTTCATAGAGCGCTTTTGAAGATGTATCTGTTGAGTTTTTAAATTGTCTAGCTGTGAATATTTTTTCATGAGATCGAGTTGACGCCATAACAGAATATTCAGCAACTGCATGAGATTTACCAGAGGCACGACCGCCATAAAACGCATAATAAAGATAGCCGCCTTGAAACAAAGGTTTAAACTTCTTATTGAGTTTTAAAACGGTCATTATATATCATTTTAAACTTTAGTGCGTTTTACTGTAATGTTTTTAGCGCGTTGCAAATTAATTCCAGGCGCGCTTGATTCGTATACTTTAACATTAGACGCAACTTTATTATTACTTGAATTTGTTTTTAAAAAATTATTAGGGGCTTTTAATCTCGTCGACCCCCCACATGAACCACATGCCATTTTAAAACCTTTCTTTAAATAATTGTAAAAATCAACAAGCTACAGAAAAATAGCAAGACGGATATAAAAACACCAATTACTATGCCTCTATAAAATAAGCAGCATGGGCAATCTGTGTAAAATAATTGAGCAAATAAAACAGACCAGTTATTACGCTTACCCTCGCCACACATACTTAAAAAGCTTGATCCACGCGACATGAAGGCATCAATTCTCATTGATAATGAATAACGGCGTATATAATTCTTTTTCGCGCGTTTATACCCTTTGTTGATTTGTTCAAATGATGTTTTATTCTTTACCATCATAACCCGTTTCGTTCCCGCAATCTAAAAACTCATAAACAATTTTATGGTTGATAGCTTTACCCTCGGAACCTGTAATTTCTTGTTTGTCGGTAACAAAACCACAGATTTTAGCTAGATCCATTAAGGCCGCACGCTTATCATGCATTTTTACTTTAACACCATCTTTGGTATTGGTAATTTCAGATATAGCCGCAACTGTATCATCATCAACCTCAACGCTTTCAATCAAAACAATATCATGATCATTCCAGCTAGCAACTTTTTTTATATCTGTGAATGCTATTTTAGAAAGCTCAGCTATAACTCTATCTTTAGTAATCTCATGCTTGCTAGCAAGCTTATCTTGCCCTTTTGCAATGGCTTTTTGAATGTCAACATTTGTCAACATTCGCTGTCCTTGGCTCCTTGCAGTTTTTTCACTGTAACCTGCCCTTATGGCAGCTTGAGTTGCATTAAGGTCAATAAGGTATTCGGCAACAAACCTTTTTTGCTTATTTGTTAAACGCATCTTATTACCTTTCTAGGTTTGCAGGTTGCCGCACGCCGCTCTTTGTTAATGATTTAATGAGTGTTAGCGCGTTCGTTGCAACCTGCAAATTTTTAAAACCAAATCCACTTTTTAATTCTAAATAACCAGTCAATTTTTAAAGGTATTCTCGCTTTTAAAACACCATCATAATTAGATAAACGCATCGCATTTAAACGTTGCTTGGCTTCATCATAATTTTCAGCAACAACATCAAAACCATAGTCACAGCCATTATGGCGGTAACGGAATAAATATGTTTTGTATTTCTGCATGACATTCCTATTTTTTTAACTAAATAAATAAATGTGTACTTTTATTGTTGACTTACTTTTATTTTTCGTGTACTTTAATTAAAAGAGCAGGAAAGTTATAAAATGAAAATTGTTTGGGATGAAAATAAACGGCTTCAAAATATTGAAAAACACAATATGGATTTTGCCGATCTTACAATCGATTTTTTTGAAACTGCCATTGTACTTCCTGCTAAAAACAAACGCCTTATGGCCATAAATATTTTAATTGATAATGTTGTAACAATTGTTTTTGCAACCCTTGGAACTCAAGGAATTTCAATTATTTCTATGCGCCCTGCCAGTATTAAAGAAAGAGAATTACTATGAATATTAAACTTTCTAAAATTCCACCTTTAACAGACGAACAAGAGGCACAAATTCAAAAACAAATTGCAAATGATCCTGATGCCCCAGAAGCCACGGATGAGCAAATTGCACAAGCAAGACCTTTTAAAGAGGCTTTCCCCGATTTGTATAAAAGCATTAAGCGTTCTCGTGGTCGCCCTAGCGTAGAAGAACCAAAAGAGGCCGTTACTTTACGCTTATCGCCAACTACAATTGCAAATTATAAAGCCAAAGGTAAACATTGGCGGTCTGAAATGGCGAAAGCCCTTGAAATAAAAAAGCCCTAATGCGGTAAGCAAAAGGGCTGATTGATAAATTAACTAAAACCAAACTTTTTTAATTAAATTGCATTTTATGGCTTTGCTAACCAAACATTGTTTGGTATATGTAAATACATGGAAGCAATAGAGCTTTCATAAAACAGAAAGGTGGTGAGACATTTGAAAATCAGGCAAGTGAAGTTAAAAATTAAATTCTTTGGCGTTAACATCGAATTGATTATAAACTTCTAACTTAAAGGATAGGGCGAAAGTCCTATCCACCTGATAAACTGTCTTACCACCTTATAAAAGGATTATAGCAATGAAACCACAGGATTTCAAGACTTGGCGTAAAGAAATGGGTTTTACACAAAAACAAGCGGCTGAAGGCTTAGACGTATCCAGTGTTACAATTGAAAATTGGGAACGTGGACACCGCCTTGATGGCAAACCAGCACCAATTTCACTTGTTGTTGCCCTTGCCTGCTCGGCTATATTCCATAAATTAAAACCATGGAGTGAATAACTATAAAAAAGCTACCATCAGCAACCATGTTTACAATTCCAATCTCACCATACATATCATTAAATATTTTTGACGTATGGCTTGTCAAGAAAAACAATTCATACAAATCAAAAATCTATAAATTAGTAGTATAGCTACAATTATTGATTTTGAAACTATCTGCAATTAATTCATTTTATTGCATGAAAAGTCAATAAAAAAATTACATACCTGCTAATGATTGCCAGATATACGATTTATGACGCTTTTTCTCTTCAATTTGAGGATTAAAGAAATGATGCAAAACATTACAAAAAATGCGTAAATCACCAATATAATTACCTAAAATAAGATCACGCTCAACAAAATAACGAATAACATGATTAAAATTATTTAATAAATTCTCTTTCGCACCTGCCGCAACTGCTGTTTGCATATCTGTATAATTCTTTTCAGTTCGTTGGCACCATTCTTGATATGCTTTTTCATCAAAAATATCATTACTATTTGTATTTTTTTCATAATCAGCACCAGGTGAAAGCAAACTTTTATTATAATCATTTACAACCTGTTTGTAAGATTGAATCGCATCATATTGCTTAAGCGTAATCCCATCGGCTGGGTTAGCTTGTCCAAGTAAGCACAAACGACCTAAGTTGGTTGCAGCAAGAGGATTCTGAGCAATGGATATATCCAAGCCCGTTAATCTTGCCCGCGCCTCCATAGCAACTTTTTGCGGCGGATTTTTAGCCCGTGAGGGCTGTCCGTTTGGTTGCCTATAAATACCTTCGATTTTAGGCCGTCCGCGCTTAATGCGGTTTTTTTTATTTAAAGCTTTCATAGTTATCCTTTCTTCTAATGATTGCTGGCGAGCAAAAAGAAAGGATTGCGGATACAATTTATATTAAATGATATAATCATTAAATGCAAGGCGAATATTACAAGCGTCAATTGGTTTTACACTTCTCAAGTTGCGAGATGCCTGTAGCAACCTGATGCGATTTTTTCTGTATTTTGTCAACTGAATGTAAATGCCAAAAAAAACTACTTCGAATAGTTCTTTCCCTATTTCCCTATATAATACAAACATGAAAAAATGGGGGGTAAAAAATATAAAATTTGAAAGAGAGGGGAAAGAGGGAAAGAAGTATATATATGTATCTATATATATGATATATATATATTATTTTAATTTAGTTCTTTCCCTTTTTTATAGGAGAAATTTACTTCTTTCCCCCTTTTTTTATACTCACTAGGTGGGGAAAGAAAGGGAAAGAAGTAGAAATAAAAAGAGAGATTTAGGAGAAAAATTAGACAAAAAAAATCTGGGCTAAACCCAGATTAATTTTTTATTTTTGATACCAAATAGATATGGTTGTATAAACATCTATTAAATTTGGGTCTAAATGAGATACAGAATTTGATGATTGCTTAATATCTATAATATGCTTTTTTTCTATATGTTTTTTTTCAAGCCAATTATTAATCTCCTCTTCAATATCATCTATCTTACTTCCTCCTGATCCCGCAAAAAATTTTACAGCAATAGCCATTTAATTTCCTTTCCATTTCCTAATTACATTTAAGCTTATACCAAAATGAAGGTCTTCCTGTTTCAGGCTTAACTTGCCATTCTTCAATTTCATTTGCCTCTATAAGTGATTTTAATATTTTATCCATTTCAGCAATATGTATTCTTCCCTTTATCTTTTTAGTTAAAAGCCATCTTGGTATTTTATTTCCTTTTTGCGCACGGATAATGCGCTTTATCAACTTATAATTGGCTTGAATATCATTTTCTGCAAGGTAATCATCTGCTCCATCTTTCATAAACTTAGCAGACATTTCAGCTAATTGTATGCCAAATTGCATATCTGATTTTCTTATACTCCAACCCTCAGCGCGTCCAATTGCAATAATAGTAGCAAGCCTTAATGCTTGTTCAGATGTTCTATTAAATATTTCAGCATCTTCTTCACTGTGTTTTCCTAATGCTTTCATTTTTTTTCTATGATCTTTATAAAATTTTTCAGATCCATCGGGGCACCATGTTGTTGCTATTATAATACCATTATCAGCCGTTGATGGATTTATATGTGGGTCGTTTCGGTACGATGTTGCCATTTCACCCGTTGCAGAATAAAGATATTTTATCTTGTTTATAATGGATACAGGAATATCGCTCCAGTCTTTTGGATTATCTTCAGGCTCAACGTCTTTGCGACCATTAATTAAAATGAAACGATTCATCGTTCCATCTTCAAAGGCGTCACCACCAATACTATCAAAAAATTGCTTAGGCGTTGACATTGCCAAGACAGTTAATGAAGGTGCTTCAATTACAAAAGAACTGCTACTTGCTTTTGCTGCAGATTGAATACTTCTAAAAGCAGACTGCCAAGCGATACGAAAAGTTGATAAAGTTGATTTTTCATGTCCACTTGCTCTTTTCCCATTTAGCCTTTTTAAAATAGAACCAAATTCGTCCATTGGGCAAAGAGATAACGGCTTTTCATAAAGCGTACTATGTAAAGCAGACATTGAAAATACATCAGGTGGGCCAATATGTGCTTTCATTCCAGCCTTAATCATAAGGTTTTTAACCATTTGCAAAGGGTGATCTTTACCTGTACCTGTTGGAGCTAAACCTAAAACATAAAGATTTGTTCCGCCTTTTGAAATTGGTGTACAAAATTGTCGACCAGCAACAGTACCAACCAAGGCAAGCGCGGCGCCAATAGCAAGCTCTGGCTGTGGGTATAAAGCGGTTTCAGTTATCCAGCGTGCAATATCGCCTACAAGCCCCTCTGGATATTCAAGGTGAAATTCTTCATCAATATTGCTTTGCGCCTCATCAGTCTCCTCCTCTTGCTCTATTATCTCGCCAGTATCAGCATCGTAAACAACGCCATCTTCACCTTCAACAATAAGCTTTGTTCCAGTCTTCTCTCGCTCGCGTTTTTCATAAGCTGCCATAATCATATCAGCAACCAGCTTTGCTTCCACAGGATCAAAATCAACAAAGTCATTTTCTGGCTCTTGCCTTGGCTCTTTAATACCAGCTCTTAAGCCTGATCTAATCGTTTTTTGCGCCTCGATCACTGGCATAGCATTTTTTACCGCTGCACCTAATAAAAGCGCAGTTATCTCGCTTTCACCAACCCAGTCAGCTCCAACCAATTGTCCAAGGGCAAAAGCAGCTTGATTTAATATATTATTACGCGTGCCCTTTAGAGCTATTTCAACGCGCATTATTTCTTCTGCAATCGCCGCGTCACAATATTTCGCTATTCTATCGTTATGATTGTTTTTTCTTATTGGCTGGATAAAAGGTATTGGCTCTTCAATTATTTCTTTTGGTGTTTTTAAAATATTTAATAACCAATCAGGTAATACAGGTGCTTGCGCAATATCACCAAAAAGCTCATAATCACGGCCGTCTTGCATAATGGTGCCAGGGGCAATAACATAGCCGCCATTACCACGCACATCTATACCACTAGGTAGGGCCCCTCGCCCATTACCAATTATCGCATTTGGTGATTGTTTAAAAAAGACATGTGTGCCACGATTAGGTGTTGCCACCAATGGTGCACAATCCATATTAAAATTATTAGAAACTGCCAATTGGCCAAAGGCGGCAACACCATCATCATCACTATGTCTATCACAATCAATAACAAGCAAATCAGACTTTGCCAAATCAAGCCCTATAGCCGCATCTGGCCATTTTAGCCACCAATTGCGTATCTGTCCTTCATCACAAGTTGAAACTTCACGCCATTTAATAAATGGCATCGGACTTTTTGCTTTCTCACCCCCACTTTGGCAAGGAAAAATAGATATTCCCTGCTTTGCTAAAGCAAGTGCATGTTCAAGATTATTTGCCATGACTTTACTCATCAAAATGGTGCTTCATTTTCTAAGTCATGCTTGATTGCTTTGCGATAACCTGCAACTAATCGCCGACCAAATTCAAACCATTCATCTTTTGTAAATTCTTCAAAATCGGTCTTGCCAATTTGTTCTGCAAAGGCACCTGCCTCTTGCCCACCTTTTGCAACAGCAAGGCTTTCAATCCGCGTAAATTCATCTTGTTTCATGGTATAAGTCCTTTTTGCAATTTCAATGCATTGCAGATCATCACAAAGCCAAATGGTTTTTGAAGAGTTTTTAGGATTATCACAGTAACCTACGCCAACTGCACGACGGGCACAGCAGGCACATAACTCACTTGAAAATCGATCATGATAAACACTCATTGCGCGCCTGCCTTTTTACTCTGTTATCTATACCGATTTGCTCGCTCTCGTATGTCATAAGACAAATGATATTCACTGCTGCATGTGCTAAATGTGAAAGACCACTTTCCGCATCGCAATCCTGCCCATCTTGCCAATACAGCAAATGGCGCATAGCCGCCGAATAATAACGACTCCATTGGGTACCAACGCGCCAGCCATTGTCTGAGTATTTTTCCGCGCCGAACGCAAAAACTTCTCCGATATCAAGCAATGTTTGAGCTGGTATTAAATCAATACGCGACTTACCCTTATCATTTTTGATTGCGACACTCATACCGCCACCTTTTTTAAAAAATAAACGTCACGACTAACCAGCAATAAAAAATATAATGCACCTCTAATTAACCAAGATACTAATATTACGTCAAAAAAAGATGGAATATTAATACTCCCACCTATTGTATTAACTGATACAGTTAAAATAATATCAGATGGAAAGTTAGCCCCAATAGAGAATCCAAGCACTGTAATTAAAAAATATCCAAGACTTTTGATTTTTTGGCTTTTGGTGAACGCAAGCACGCGTCTTTTTAAATCAGTATTTCTCCATTTGATAATTTTCTGTTCCCATAATAATAAAGTTATATTTCTTAGTATCAAAAGTACTAATAAAATAAGACACAGAACATGCCCCATTTCTCGACGCAAATTTTCACTAATCGAATATAATAAAATTGCGGCACCCAAAAAAAACAAACATTTGTAAAATTTACTCATCTCGCTGCCTCCATTTTTGCAAGTGGAGAACGACCAACAATATTAAAATATTTGCCATTTGGTTTAACAGTTATAGTAGCAGGCATTGTAAGCTCATCTTGTCTTGCCAATGCTTCGGCTGCCGTTTTTGGAAATGGCATTCGTCCGCCATTATTCACCCACCATTGTTGCGCCTTTTGCCCTGCATAGCCGCCATGCTCAAAGGCAACCCATTCACGATATTCTGCAATACCAGCATAGTAGCTAGCACGCATACTATCAGGGCTACCTAGCTTTTCATGTCTATTTAAAAACCATTTTACGACAGGTAAAACTTGAGGTGGTACATTTTCAGAGGACAATATACCAACATCACCATCAGCATGTGCTTCATGTTTTGGTGTGTCGTCTCGCGGCCATTCATGGCCACACCACTTGCAACAACTAGCGTTGAGTGCAACCAGCTCTTGACACGATGGACAGGTTTTTGCACGAACATCATCAACATCAACCTTTCCAGGTCCTTTTTTTTCTTTTTTATAAGCGACATAAATTGCATCGACAGGACCATGACGACGAATATTACCAGCAAAATCAAGAATAAGGCAGTTATCTTTATTCTTAGAAAGGCGTGTACCACGACCGACAATTTGCACATAAAGGCTGGTTGAAAGTGTGGGGCGCAGCATGCCCACCATGTCAACGTGCGGCACATCAAAGCCTGTGGTTAAAACATTAGCATTGGTTAAAGCACGTATCTCACCGTTACGAAACCGCCTAATGATACTATCACGCTCGCCATTGGCGGTATTGCCTGTTACCGTTTCGCAAGAAATTCCAGCCAAACGTATTGCATCACGCACATGAAAAGCATGCTTGATGCCAGAGCAAAAAATTAACCAAGACTTACGATTTAATCCAAACTTTATTATTTCTTCAACTGCCTGTTGAGTAATTTGATCACTTGCAATTTCAAGTGATGCAGGCACAAATTCACCACCTCGCCGCTCTACATTTGAAACGTCAATTTCAACAGCAGAGGCCTTTGACATTAAGGGTGATAAATAACCATCATCAATGCCGCGTGCTATATCATAGGTATAAATAATTTTATCAAAAAGCTTATACTCCCCCTCGTCTAACCGTCCACTGTCCAAGCGATACGGTGTTGCCGTAAAGCCAACAGTACGAGCATCAGGATTTGATAAATAAATATCATCTAATAGTTTTTGATACATACCTGCACCACTTTTAGGCACAAGATGGGCTTCATCAATCATTATAAGATCACGGTGCCCAAGTAATTTTGCACGCTTGAATACGGATTGTATGGAGGCAAATACTATTTTTTGATGGACATCACGCCGATTTAATCCAGCACTATAAATGCCAGCTGGCGCGCTTGGCCAAACACGCAATAAAGTTTGAAAATTTTGAGCAACTAGCTCTTTAACATGCGTCAACATAAGAATACGCATTGTTGGATATTGTTCTAATAAATCTTGGCAAAGCTTGGCAATTATCATACTTTTTCCAGTGCCAGTTGCCATTTCAATGAGTGGATTTTTACCACCAGTGCGCCAATAGCGGTCAAGCGCTGTTAATGCATCTTCTTGATACGGGCGAAGCTTCATCATGGCTGCAAACCTCCATCATAAAACAATTCTCCATTATCCAGCTGATATGTAACAACCTCCCTTTCTTTATCAACGTCAACTTGTTCACCATTAACCAGCGTAGGTAGATATAAATGCGATGGGCAGCCAAAATTTTGATCTTTAATTGACAATTCACGTTCATGCCTTTGGCAATACCATTGGCCATCATTAATAGGCGTTGAGTGCAAGCATGTGCGGCAATTGCGCAAAGCCATCGCACCATTGCGGCAAAGTTCATAAGCTGGACATTTAAAAGCCTTACACAAAAAATAATTAGGATTTTCACTCACTTGAGGCGGTGCTTCATGTGCTTCAATAATTCGCTCGGCTTTGACAATAAGTACCGTAGCATGTGCAATATCATACTCAATACGCTCTGAATAAAGCTCGTCATTATCTTTACATTTTGCTAAGTAAAATGCACGTGTAAGTCCAAGTAAATGCATGTAAACTTGCATTTGCGCAAGGTGATCAGGTTTAGAAGCCGTAACACCAGCTTTTTTTAACTGCTCAAAGCTCTTTAAATTATGTGTTTTACATTCTAATAAATGCTTTGTAGCTGGAGCTTCTTTTATTCCAGAAAGAATACCATCAGCAAAACCTTTAAAATGACTATTGCAAGATAAAACCTGCCATTGGTTTTGTGTTTTTGGATCAACCTCTTCTACATTTATGCTAGCTTGTTTGAGCCAGCCGATCATACGGGCTTCCTCAACATGTCCAGTCTCAAAAAGCCGTAACATGCGCCCACTAAAATTTTCAGGCAAAAAACTCCAGCGGAATTTATACCAAAGAAAACGCTCACAAGCATGTCCAATAGTGCTACCGCCAATCGTGTGGCTAAAACGCGTTTGAGCACGCTCTTCAACAGCATTATCAAGAGCTTCAATGGTAGGCTGTGTTGGCAAGGGAATAGCAACCATTTAACACTCCTCTGTTAATTTAAAATGTTTGAGTGTTGCAGCGATTGCCTGCCCAGTTGTTGTGATGATCGTGTTTGTGACGCCAACAAAAAAATCACAATCTTTATTAACTTCTCTCAAAAGAATAGGTTTGTGATTAGAAAACCGTACTTTGAAAGATTTGGGGGCTTTTTTAACTGTGATATATTTTGAATACGTTTTTCTAGCTTCATACAGATAAACATCTAAACTAGATTCCAACATTTCTTCACAAAAGATAATCCATTTAGATTTTGGATATCCCTTTTTATTCAAGGCAATAGAGATTTTATCTAAATATTCTTTTGTTAACTTTAAATTTTTTCTTTTGTTTTTTGTATTTTTAGTGGAATGAATAGCAACCATTAGCTTACCTCCAAAGCACGAGATTCAACGCGAATTTGAAGCACTGTTGTTTTTGCTTTGCGAAAATTGTCAGGATTCAACCCTGCTTTTTCCATGGCTTTTGTGTCTATTGAGCCAGTACGTTCGCTCAAGATTTGACGTGCGATAAACTCATCGCCGCCCAAACTGTCAGATGTTCCCATTTCATAAGAAACAATCTTTTTAAGATAATCTTCTTGGTCTTTTAAAACTTTGATTTGTTCACGTATATCTGCTAATTGATCAACAACATGACGATTATTGTTTACAGGCAAAGAAAAATTGTTCATTGTCACATTCCTTTTGTGCAATGTTGAAAATTGTAACGATTGGAGAAGCAGGGTGATTTTAGGTTGGTGCCGTAATAATCACCCTGCGGCTAATTTATTTCCAAGGCATTGTTTTATGCGTGCCTTGAGCCGATTGTTGCTTTCCAATATTATTTTGAATAATCGGCTTTATCGAGTTGATTTCATTTTGCGCATCATAACCATCTTTTGCTGGACGAATTTTTACGCGCAATAAGCAGGGAATTTGCAAAAACTCATCAGTATCTTTTGGTATTGAAACCCCTGTTGCTTGACGAAGTGAAGCCATTTGTGAATTAGCAATATTAATAACCTGGTCGTTCTTATTCATATTTTCAGCCCATAAACTTATGCGCTGCCAAATGAGGCGACCATGAAAATCACCACCTTGGATTTGCCATGTAAATTTAAGACAGCGACCATAATTATTATTTTTTGAAATATCCTCTATTCCACCTTCAATAATAACCGCTTGATAATCGCCAGCTGGCAACGGTTCAAAACCTGTCTTTGCTTCTGCATCTGGATTATAACTTCCTGTAATATCAACCATTATGCTGCATCCTTCTTATCTTGAATTGTTTTTAAAGTGTTAGGAAAATAAGGCTGTAAGGTTTCAAAGCCCCTACTTTTTTCATATCGAATAGTTGCGGGAATACCGTAACGGTTTTTTGCAGTGTAAGCTGGACGTCCAGTGGTGTGGATAACAGTAATACCGCCGCCACCTGCAATAGAGCGCTCCTTGTTAAAGCCAACTTCCTCTGTTTTAACAGTGACAGGTTGTTTTAGTAGAAATATTGCGTCCATTTCACGCTCAATTGCACCTACACTTTTATTGTGTAGATCAATCTCATAGCGGTCATAAGAAACCGTTTCAGGGTCATCAAAACGTGACACGGTTGAATGCGCAATAAGAATTATAGTCATATTTCGATCACGCCGTAGCGCATTTATACCTTCTAAAAATAACGACCAAACGCGCTGCGCATAAACATAACCCTTGCCATAGCCAAAATCCTCAATATTAGCCTTAGCATTGCCCTTGTCATCGCCTTTTGTGCAAGTCTCAGAAAACACTAATTTCTGTAATTCAGTAACACTATCAATAACAAGTGTTTTAAAATCATGCTTTTCAACATAAAGTGCTTCTAATGATTGCATAACTTGATCAAAACTATCAATTTTTCCAAAGGACACCAGCTCAAGATCACTTGGCGTACCATCTTCAATTTGTAAAAATACAGGATTTGGAAACTCACTTGCTAAAGTGGTTTTACCAATACCAGGTGGTCCATAGATTAAAATACGCGGCGGCTTATCCGCACGTACAGTTTTAAGATCAGAAAGACTTATAGCCATTTTCTAACTCCATTGAAGGCGCGTTAACATACCACCCACCGCTTGCGCCGTCCTGCGATGGATAAAATGCAAGCGATAATTCGCTTACATCAAAAACTGTGACATGAGCCAAGCCATTGGCTTTGGGGAGCCAAGAAACAGCAAAGGCTGTAAGTTTATTGTCATCTGTTATGACACCTGCCTCTACAATAGTATCAAACAGGGCTTTAACTCGGTTATCAATGTCAGCCCGTCCGCTCATTCTCTCAACACCAATAATTGCCATAATATTACCAGTAAAATGCGGCACCTGTTGCCGCTTAATGGCAACAACGCCCATTTGTCTAAAATCATTATATTGCTTGGTTTTAACGCGACCGATACCACGCACATTTTTAAATAATGCGTTTGCACTTGGTGGCATCGGCAATGTAAAACTAGAATGTTTTGGTTTATAAGCCCCAGCTTTGCTCGCCAGTATTGCTGAGGCACCATAAGTTTTATCCGCAATCCTTTCTTTACCCCCTTCTTTGTATTGTTGATGATTATTCATTCTTTCTCACCCTCTTTATTGTCTTCCAAACGCAAATGAATATCCCTGCCACCCACAAAATCAGTAAAGATAACCAGCGGCGAATTAATCTCATGTTTAGACCTTTCAGCTTCATATCGGCGTTCGGCCTCTTTGCAGGCTTTTTGATAGGCTTCACTAACCGCAACCCACAAAGACACCCGCATGTCTTTCATTTCTGATGTTCTGTGACGCAATCTCAAAAGTTGATTTTCACTAATACGATACTTTCTAGCTGCCCTTGATATTGCCGCTCCTATCGTATCGCCTGGACCCTTAAACTCTTGATTTACAATCACATCACTTATTTTCTTTGCTTTAAAAACGTACTCATTACACATCGTTATTTAAGCCCTTTCTAATTGTCGTAAAACGACAAAGATTTTTCAAAAAACGACAAAACTATTTTGCCATAATGGATTTGTTGGTGATCCTGTTAATGGCAAAAAGGAGGTTGATTGAAAAATAATTTTGAACCAATTGGCCAAGACTTGTTTCGTGTTATGGCCAAGGCTCGTAATAAAAAAAAGGCAAGGGGATATGAGAGGAGAAGCACCCACCCCTTGCCTATCAAACGCAGTGAGGAGGCAACCGCGTTGATTGTTGAATTGAAAAAGAATGATTGAGAGGGTATTCATTCTACCCTCTCATTTTTCATAAGATTTTTTAACCTTCTTGAATTAAATAAATCAGGGCGTAATAAATCTCTATTAATTCCTGTTGCGCTTTCAATATCCTTTAAACGTTCAGAAGGTATTCTCTTTTTAGACCAACGAGTAACAGTTGACTTATCGACGCCAAGCAACTTGGATATGTCGATAAGTTTCAAACCGCGGGCTTCTAATAAAATCTGAAAATCTGTTTTCATGCATAATATGTTGCACAACATGCAACAATTGTCAATGCAAAATGTTGCACAACTCGCTAACGACTTAAATTTAAAAATTTGGTATGTAAGTTTTATTATGGATATAACTCAAATACACAAATCTAAACAACCAAATAGACCTCATTTTATAAAAGAATGGGCTGAAAAAAGACAATTGCGCCAAGTCGATATAGCGCAAGAAATCGGCGTAGATAAAAGTTTAATCTCACGCTGGTTTAAAGGCTCAACACCAACAGTGGATCATCAAGAAAAATTAGCAGCATTATTTCACTGTGAGCCAAGTGGATTATTCCGAAATCCTGATGAAGATTGGTTTGTTAAATTTTTTGACAATAGGAAAGAGGAAGATATTAAAAAAATGAAGCAAATGCTTGAATTGGCGTTTCCGCGGAAAACTGGATAATTATACAACAATATGTGATTGCGTTCGTATATTAACT
This sequence comes from Exechia fusca, assembly GCA_024741255.1. Lineage (NCBI taxonomy): Eukaryota > Metazoa > Arthropoda > Insecta > Diptera > Mycetophilidae > Exechia > Exechia fusca. Next base: position 166 of record JANTBZ010074808.1, on the reverse strand, counting down.
GCTAGTCATTAAGATGTTGACTTTAAAACACCATAATTTTTTATAAATCTGAATTTTCTTGTTGCCCACCCGATTAATTTCGCTCGCAATTTATACCCCCCCCCTCCGATCCACCGCTATTAAAATTAAAAACGAAAAAAATTGCCAATTACCCATTTACTTATTT
>JANTBZ010074698.1:0-20616 GCA_024741255.1 Exechia fusca | reverse complement strand
GATCTATTGAGGGAAGATGGCTCTTTCTCATACAAAACGATTTAGTTTATTTGAAGCACCTAGTTCTGAGCAAATGAAATCCAAAGTCCAGCAAGTGTCTTGGTAACTTAGCTGTGTTACCTACTGTACAATCTGCTAAGCTGGTATTTCACCTGCTAACACATTCGATCACACGAAAAGACGTGTGCAATCATACTACGATCGACATTAAATCGCATTCAAATTCCCGAATTAGACGTCAGACTTGAAAACATTGAAGATTGCTCAGATTATTCCTAATGTAACGCCATCACCTCCATCAAACATACACAATTCGATTCACAAAAATCCATTCAAAATATAGTTGAGGTTTATTAGTAGAAAACCACAATCTCAGCTTGTCTTGTCTTGTCTTGTCATGTGTTGACTTTCGAACAATGTCATTCTATACGAACATTTATTTGGCTACTAAAATGACTATGTCGGGCCCTATTTGTAGACTGTGCCTAGAATAGAATATATTTTTTGTATACTATACCATATACTATATACGAATGATTTCCCCCATTACCAGTTTGACTCCATGCTACTGTATATTGAAATGGAATACGGAAACCGAATTGAACGATATCTATTCGGTGACTGGGAGCGCCACTCGATGACTAAGAAGAGTAGATATTTTATCAATGCAATAGAACCAGATCACATAAACACATGAATCATCAATACTACCACACATCACATCAGGTGACTGCGTAACACATACAATTATTCTTCATATGCTTTACAATAAACTCACTCGAGCACATGATTGAAAATGTGTTATCACAATAAACGAATGATACTTCAGCAATCACGTGGTTCTTGGTTATCAATAAACAGTCTTCATTCATAAATTATCACTCGAGATAGTCTGTGTGATATAAATATATATATATAGAACAGACAGATATGGTCATTTGAACACGCGGATATTTATTGAACAGAAAAACAACGGAAGATCTAGTGATCTCTAAAGAAACCCCAAGGACTGGTAATCTGTGAAACCCAAAATAAATCATTGATAAAAACGGAGAATCCAACTGATATAACATTCCATGACTAGTGTATATAAAGACCGTTATTTTCGAAAGAAAACCATCAGTAATCCACAGTGCTCGCCACCAACATGTCGCGTATCGTATTCCTTGCCTTAGCTATAGGCGTAGTCGCTGCTAACGCAGAATTTCCCCGCTCCTTGGCCGATATTTTCACTGGCTCTAGGAATAAGCCAGTTATCACTGGTCGTGCGCACCAGTACGATTCGATTCCGTACCTCGAGCCCAACGTTACTTTCATCGAGCAGCGATTGGATAACTTCAATACGCAAAACAATGCCACTTTCCAGCAGCGCTACAAATTCATCGACCAGTACTACAAATCAGGCGGACCACTCTACGTAATTCTTAACCCTCTTGGCCCGTTGACACCGTACGACTTGTCGTTTACGCTCATGACACAACTAGCCAGCACCGAAGGTGCATTAGTCTTCGCCCTGGAGAACCGATACTACGGCGAGTCGATCCCAACCGAGTGAGTGTACAATGTACATGGCTAGTTTCGGAATTATCATTCTATGATAATAACTGTCGACATGTTGACATTAGGAATCTTTCCGTCGAAAATCTGCGCTACTTGACCGTCGAACAGGTGTTGGCTGATACCGCCAACTTTGTCGCCCACATCAAGTCGACAACGCCCGGTGCCGAAAAATCGCCCGTTATCGTTTCCGGCATCCATTACGGCGGCAGTTTGGCCGTGTGGTTCCGCCAGAAGTACCCGCACCTCACGTCCGGCGCCTGGGCGTCCAGTTCGCCGCTGTTGGCGCTGCAGAACCACGAGCAATACAAAGCCAATGCGGCCGCCACGATTCGCGAGCTAGCCGGAGAGGAGTGCTTCGACACGATCCACGCCGGTTTCCAAGAGCTGGAAGCGGTGGCATTGGGCGGTCATCTGGACGAACTGAGCGAGCGTCTGAATGTGTGTAAATCGCATCCGCTCGAGAATCACAATGACGTGGCAACGCTGTTCCTGATCATTTCGGAAATGTTTTCGTCGATTGCGACTTTGTAAGTTGTACCTACTTTTGAATTGTAATGAATCGATGTTGATATTGATACCATTGCAGCTCTCCCTATGTGTCGACATTCTGTCAGATTCTGCTTGATGCTAGTAACCCTGCTAACAATCCAGAAGCTACGCCGGGTACGGGTCTTGCAACTCTGGTTCAAAACATAACTGACGACTATTGTCTGAACGTCGACTATGAGGAGTTCATTCGCCTGGAAAATGATATTGAACTGGATTCAGATCTGGCGGTCGCTGGTATTCGTCAGCTCACATATCAGATGTGCACACAACTCGGATGGTTCAGTACTTCTGATTCGCCCGATCAACCGTTCGGTTCATTCTACCCGTTGTCGTTCTTCACGGAAGTCTGCACACGTGTGTTCGGCGAGGAAGTGTGAGTTTTGTATATAATTCAGTATAAAAATGGATTTTTATATTGACGATGACACCCCTCAATATAGTGCTGGCCATGCCATCGCTCAATACAACCAGGACCGCTTCAACATCGAGCATGGTGGTTTGAATCCGTGGATCTCGAATGCTGTATTCACGCATGGAGAGAATGATCCGTCCCGGTCGATTGAAGTAACTCGCGATTTGGCAGACAGCGCCGTCTCTTTCCAGATTCCCAGTAAGTATCATGAATATTTGAGTAAAATACAGACATTTTCATCTTAGTTACCTCTTAATTTTGTTTCTATCAGATGCCGGACCAGGAGATGACTTTTATCCTATCGACGACTATTCCGATGATGCTGTGATTGAAGTCCAAAAGAATATCATAGCTGCGATTCGATCTTGGCAGAAGCAATAATTCCATGAATCTTGTTTAAATAGAGTCAGTCATATGTACAAAGGAATTGTTCGACAGATTCAATAAACGAACACATTGTGGTGTCCACTGAATAATACTAATTAATTAATACATTTCTCACTGTTGAACAATGTCTTTGTTGGTGAATTGATTACCAAATAATCAAGACCATACTAATCTAATCATAAATGTATGCGTTCGAACACTCATAAGTTAGAATGCAAACATGCCGATATGGTATTTGCATTTCCATGTGCGGTGCTGTCAATGATTTATGTTTGCATATCAGCAGACTGCCTACCGGTGTTTGCACTGCATGACAACGATCCGAGTTCATAAACATCAACAGAGACTACAGGGTGGAAAAAAATGCACTGCCAACAGACACGCGAATGTTATGTAACCCGCATGCACAAGCGATGTCGCTGATTGCCCTTCATAAATTACTGCACGAACACAATGCTGTGCGTGAGATCTAAACATTGGAGCTATGTAGCGTAGCATGTAATTATATTGATATGATTGCGCACGCAACATGGTTGGCTCGCATAAACCGGCTTTTGGTTGACCATGCTCGGATTCCACACCACCATAAACGGAAACAAGTCTTTCAAGGTGTAATCGATAAATTCGCGAGCCCAGTAAAAACTCGATATCACTCAATCGATAATGTTTGCACATTCAGCATATCGTTCAGCTTCAGCATATTTTCGCTTGCTTCACTTACTTACGGTGATAAATTTAATCGAAGCGAAACGTTCGCATCAGTTCAAGTATTTGGACGTCAGATAATCCGTTTGAACATGAAAGTTCTTTGACGCACAGCCTCAAGCAATTTCATTGCATCCGAACCCGTTTTTAATAACACTCGCACACCTCTAATTCATGCGGATGCACGCGAGCATACTTCCGAGCCGTACTGGCGCACATGTGTGTGTGATGAACGTGAGTGCTGCGCGTGCACCGTTGGCCAGGCCGTGTCGGCACAGAGTGAAAGTACTCCGATTAGTATGATACGTGCAGGCGCCAAACGTGACGCCATATGCACCACATATTAACGATACCACCGGTTGTATATGTGGTGAAGTAGTGCTATATCACTCGAGCACCGATTTCATTATCCCGCAAATGTATAATGGCTTAATGACGAACGGTTTTCGTGGCGGCGTCGGCGGCGTCGGCGGCGGCGAGCACGGCGCCAAGCCTTGGCTTGAGACGCGGCGGACATCCGTGTTCGAACATGCGCACCGCACGTCGCACGTTATTAAACTCCGAACAGCTCGATCATGAATCGACCGAAGTTTGGCCGACCGCACAATGTGCCACCGCAGAACAATGGCACAAGTGCCACTGCAGAACTTCTCTGCCGCTGCGCGATGTTGCTGTCACGCCAGCGGACGAGAGGCAAGAGGACCGGCTGGATGTTGAATCCTTTTCACTCCCGGGTGCACCATCGTCGCATCGGATCGCGTGCGTCTCCACGCGAATGGAGCGCATATCGACATCGAAATAAATGGCTGCGGGATAACGTGCGGCACACGCTAACACATACCGCACACACACACACACACACACATACAGCTTACGAATACCTAGTTATGCTATGCGCTAACAATAAGCTGACGGGTGTTTTTTACCCGCGCTCGACGCACTCTCGATATAGCGACGGCCAAACGACACCGAGTGGGTGAGTACACGGGTATGTGTGTGAGTCTGTGTGCAGACTTGTTCAAGATCCTTCAAAAAATATATAATTTTAGTACGAAAGTTCGTATTTTCTAAATTTCAATAGTTTAGTTTGTGGGTTATATTTGATTTTGTAAAAGTAACATTTTTTTGTTTCTTAACGGGCTTGAATAAAATAATTAAATTATTCCAAGCATTATCTGTAGTGAAATGTAATGCACGAATATAATTATAGATATTTTGACATATTAATGGTTTTAATGTCGAAATTATTCCACAATTCAGTTCATCCAGTTCTATTCCAGCCTGAGTAGGAATTCGAAACAGTTAATTTCAAGAGATTCGACTTTAAGACAAATTCAGTGGCTGCACGCGCACGCGCACATGCAAGACGAATCACATACACACACATAACCATATGCCGGCGTCACGACTACGATGCAGGTAATCCAATTTGGATACGACACACACACACACACACACACACACACACAAACATTCTAACGACAATCTTACTACAAGCCATTTTGGCTTGGCTGTACTTTATCACAGAAAGACGCACTCTCTTTCAATCGGGCACTTTACGCACTTCAGGAACTAATATCTTTTAACTTTTCTTGAAACTTGATGAGCGATACATGATATAGTTGATATAATTTTATGTTGTTCAAAATATGTCGAATATCTTGGTACACAGTCTCTCCAAAAAAGAGCGGAAAATACAACTTCAACGGGTGTTCTACGAAAAGTGTCCGATGAAAGGGGCATCTACTCTAAAAAATTCATAGAGGTATTTCTATAGGAAATACAAAACACTGTTCAAATACTGAACAACTCTGTCTGTATGTGCGTGGCACTGAACAACTTTCGTATGAATACATTTGCTCGCTCTGACGCGCACTCGTGTTCGCGCCAGCGTTTGCTTGCTGGAGTCCCTTTTGGTATGCGCAACGCGCTCCTATGTGTGTGACTCTGTGTGTATAGTGGGAGCGCGTGCGCTCTATTCCATTCAATCAAGCAGAAGAAGCTGGCGCTGGCGTAAGGCAGCGGCAGCTGTGTGGCGTCTGTTCGGGTGTGTATTCTGGTACACAATGCCTCTACTCAACGTCCTTCGTTCGGCTCGCTGAGCCCCCACCATTCCGGAGCGGATATTAACATTGTCATGCGCATGTATATTGGTTGATATGCTTTTGGATACGTCGATATATGGGTGCAGATGGCTAACGTCGTAGGCTGTGTGCTGTGAGGGCATCGCACGGCCGCACGGCGTATTGCCACTAATCATACTGTGTGTCTGCACTCCACGTCAATTCAACAAGAATCAAACTCCAGTTAAACAACGCAAAATCCATTTTTAGAACATTGCCCCCCGCAACAACGACAGTGTCTACACGAACCACCCCCATCTCCATTCCGGCATCGATTGCCGTGATATGTGGAGATCGGTTAAGTTTACATCAACTCGTGTTGAACCCTCCGTCCCGAGCGCCAGATACTATATGGCATGCATGCATGCTCTTTGATAGGTCGCTAAAGCGGCAAACCATGGCAAACTAATGGTTTGATGGTGGTGATTAGGGTCGATGGGCCCGGGAATGGGATGGAGAATCGAAGATTTGTGCGTCGGGAGCAGTCGAGCAGTCGAGCAGACAGTGGTTATGTGGTTGTGTGCGTATACCGTATTCCAAACGGGTGAGCGGGCATCTGATCATGGGCATAATGTTGCAACATGGGGCTACATTTCTTCGGCAAATATTCAAAACAGAGAGTGGTTGAGTTCAATGGATCCGCCAGACGACTCACAAAGTGTTTAATATTGCAAAGTCACTGTCAATTACAGCGACGCGCACATTCAACAATCATAAATCATAAATTACTACGCGACTGGGGATAGAGTTTGTCAACAAACAACCACAAATGTAATCACCCCCACACTTGCGTGAGCCGTCACATCAACATAATATGCTTATCCCAACAAAACGATTAAATACGTGTCGCGCGTGTGCGTGTGTGTTTTGTCTGCTTTTGTTTCGAACACATGTTTTCATTGTGCGTGTGTGCATTTCAAACCGCGACCAGGAATGTAAATGGTTGGGGCGGGCGAAAGGGGGCCGTTGGTTTAGGCAAACACATACCGCACATACGCAACAACCCCTAAACAAATAAAAGCATTTTCCATTCCCAGCAGCGACGCAGGCAGAGTGACTGGCTGACTAGGGCGTGTTGTTGTTGGCGTTCATGCGTGTGTGTGAGTGCGTGTGTTGATAAAGCATTTCCCAACAGCAGACCGAGCCAAGCACGTAGGTAAACTTCAGACTTATTACATATGCGCCAGCAAGTGTTCCGGGCTGTTCTAACGCACTGAAACCAAGCCAGCGTCTCGGTCCGAACATTCTCCGGATACTCACATGAAACACATATACACACACACACACACACACATCGACACATACACTTCCAGAACAGAAACACACACACACAAGCCAACATCATAAAACGTTTTTACACTCGACGTTGTCGTCATCCACTCGCCCAGAAACAACCGCACGCGAAACGATGCGGACGATAAGCGCGCTCGCGATATTTGAAGAAAAAGCATACCCATACACGCACGCACACGCTCCAGCGGAAACACATCAACCAAATATTTCGGAGTACAAACACTAGCGTATAGTGCACACGACTGCTGTAAGCGTGAACGTTTCATTTGATTTGTGAACATCATACTTTTGCGACCGTGTTTTACAGCTAGGAAGAACGAGAGCAGAGAGTAAGCTTGGGTTTTGCAGGAGAATCTTGGTTGTGGAAGGAAGTGGTGTGGTTTTACGGCAGCTACTGCGGAAACGTGAATTTCGCGACAAGAATTACAGCGCCAGCACAGCATATTAATATTCGTCTAATTAAACATTAGATGCGTGTGCTATTGAATAAGCCAGCTAATGACAAATTGCACAAATGTCCTTGTGACTATGGTGCGAACCGTAATCGTAATATATTATAGGCAGTATACGGGCTCTTGACCACGATGCCAAATATCAGCTCCGTACGGAACGCCATCGGAAACCCCGCTGTTGCTGTTTGCGATTTATTCGCATGGGTCGCTCCGGATCGGACCCCCTCAGCGACGAAATAATCGTCCTTTGTTGTCGCTGACATTTATGCGCCTGTGCGAGACGTTTTGCGTATTATGTAAAGCGTACATTCAACAGTCCACCATTACCTACGATGGAATATGGGACAGGGTTAACATATATTATCATTGCCACCGTTCCATGTTGCATGGTATAGAGAGATTTGTAGGCAGGTGTGAAACGATGGGAATATGGGGTTTCGTAATTGGTTCTCTAGCACAATACATTATCATCAATAAATAACTGTGTAAATATTGCGAAGCGAGATTAGATGGAGGACAAATTATATTTGCCCACAGCAAAAAGTTCAAGTTGAATTTCGTGCTCAGACACAGCGCCAGATTATTATCATTTAAAGTATCAAATTCATATCGTGCTCGTATTTCTTCGATTGGAACACTCGGGTTCTACTTTTTAATTGGGTAAATAAATCACAAAACTCGATTGAGGATCAAACAGAACTCAGAAAAGGTTAGAAGTTTTAATGCCAATCGTTGAGAATGTTGTTCGAGTGCGACTGCGGACAGAAAATCGTGATTCGAGATTCACATTTATAGTATAACGTTACAACCATTTCATCATGAATTTGTAATACGGTTCTATGGAATTATAATTCCATAGTTAGCAGAGTTTTACGTCGCTTTGTGGAGCGCATTACCTGTATTGGCAAACGGCATACCAAATTAGCGCCCACGAGCTAACCGAGGAGAGCCAATCGATGAGACAAGTCGAGCGTGTGAGTGTTCAATGACCTCGACGCCACTGAATTCGGTGTCGACGTGCGTGCGTCTATATTTTCTGATCAACTAACCATGCGTGCACAAAGTGCGTAAATTTGGAACGTGGGTGCCGGCAGAGAGCAGCACACACGCACACATGCAAAGTGTCAGCGATCAAATCTCTCGCATATGCGATAATTTGTCGATGCTGTGTGGGATGTTTCGTCTTCCGTAACAGCGGTGTGTCGTCAGACGCGAGTGTGCGTTCGTTGGTCAATGTTGGCGCAGCGAAGTGCGTATATTTTATCGGTCAGACACACCACTGGCACTCGCATTATACGTTCAACACCGAATTGCGCTCGCGCAAACAACGGTTAATTTATTCTCGAACCGAGAGGCGATTGCGCTAATCCGGTTCCGCAGAAATCAACATCCACCAGCAACCAGCCCAACTGTTCGGAACACGCCCCAAAAAGCACAATAACAGTCAACACTCGCGTATTTATAATTAAGCCTATGGTGCATTTACACGGACATTGTGCCGAACAGATATGTAGAAGGAGATCAGCGAGATACAACTGGAAAACAAATGCACGCGCGCTCATCTCTGACAAAGCCAGAGATTGGGTGTAATTTGTTGTACTAATGAGTTTGTGTATGTGTTGCGTATTTAAATGTGCATGTCAAACAGAGAGCCAGCTCAGAATTTGTGCGCAATCACGATCTCATGTGTTCTGGGCTCCAAGTTGGCGGAAAAATTTAATTAAACGCCCGTCTCGCCATTGGCAGACGGGCAAAAAATGTCACTGCTGGAAACTCATAGACAGAACCGCAAGTATGCGGGGACACTATTAAGTGTAGGTATATGGCTTCCAGGAGGACATTTTCGGCGCATCGTGTAGACGGTTCGATTCGGCAATGCATGAAGTTTTAATTGCCTGGTTTAAATCATCTGGAAATATCCGTGCAAGGTACACACCACATAAAGGTTTTGGTGTGCGCATCTGGGCGACACATTTCGCAAGATTTTAGGTGCGGGGGCGTGCGACGGTCCACTCTTGGGTCGGATCACACACACATACGTAGAACTGCAAAAACCCGCAATTCATCGGACCGTTGCGGACCGACGCAGTGCCCACAAGATTGATGAATTTTCGGTCGGATTAATCGGGTTTATTTAACTTTCAGTACCCAACATTACCGAATAATATGGTAGTCCAAAGAAAACCAAACAATCCACATCCACAAGTACCGCATTACTTATTCAATAGTCTGCGCACCTCACATAATATGACAATAACTTATATGGTGACACGACAATGAAAGATAGCCTCTGAATTATATAAAATTGTCAAACTATCGTCATCAACTTTGGACCTGACCTCGTGACTGCTCGTAACTCCTGCTCGCAAGGATGATCCAGTCAAGTGATATACAGCACATTCATACTACTTTGTCAAGCCAACAATATGATGATGAATTTGTAAGAATGAGAAATCGTCTGAATTTGCGCCACTTTAGCGTGTCTGTGTAAATAGCACCGTCGCGTAATACACGACTGGTAATTACACACTAGCAGTATACCCATCAGCCATCAAATTATACCTGGCACAGAGACACAATGTTTGCCAAACGGGGACGGATTTATACATTTTTATCACGATCCCCGCGCACGTAGCGCACCTTGTACTGGCTGGTTGTTAGAGCGCTCTGCTCTGCTGTGCTGTTCATACATATATTGCACGCCACGCCGTTAACGATGCAGTGTGTGCAACAAATTCGCAGGGCAACTGACACCACCCACAAGCCACCACCACAACATCCAGCAACCTCCTCCTTCCTAGCTAAACCCCTCCGTCCGACACATGGACCGAGCGGAGCTCAGACACAGCAGCAGCAGCAGCAGCGCAGTCTTTGGTGCTGGAGCTTGGTTGGGTCATGTGCGGCTAACGCTCCGCCCGTGTAGCAACTCGGCTGAGTGAGTGTGCGTGCGTGTGTGTGTGTGTCTGTGCGGCTGCGGCAGAGGAGCGCTCGTGCGTAAAAAGAAACGATTTGCAGTTGCGCGAGCGAACCAGCGAACCAGCGAACCCGATTACTTGCGGTGTGCCATACAAAGTTTAAAGTGCATATGCGAGAGTTTTATGTACTTTTGGTGCGTATCCGTTGACGCCCGCCCGTGTCGGCTGGTTGTGCTGCAGACGAGTTGCCGCAGCAATTGTACTTGCTTGTGAAGTACTATATGTGTGCGTGTTCTCACTGGAGAGTGTTGTGGTTGCGACGACGATGGTCATCGCCGCGGCAGCGCAGAGGAGACAATGTGTGCAGGACGTTCAAGACGTTTACCACTTGAAATGGCACTAGTAGTTCATACATGCAAAGGAGCAGCAGCACGGAGTGTGTCGATCTGAACATGGGGTTGAACGGGTGGTTGAACGGTGCATTGACGTCGTCGTCGTCATCGTCGTTGCGGGATATGACCGACCGAGCGTGACAAAATATAAAACTCCGATTTCATGTTCATGCCAATCCGACGAGCGAGATGCCGGGCGCATATGCGCTCGTCTCGGACAATTGCATCGCGTGTCTTGACTGTGCGATGCTGTGTGTGTTGGATTTTACGTGTGTGCGGGCGAAAACGAATCGAATTTAAATCGGCTCACGCGCTCACAAACTCACACGCATGCACACTTGCACACTCACACGAACACGTCGTTTGAATCAAATAACGATATTGTTGTGTGTATGAAACGGTGCTGCGGGGCAGATGCGAGGCGAGCGATATAATGGCGTTTTGTTGTCGCCATCGACGTCGTCGTCGTCGGATATGATGTATTGGTTGGATGTGGAGACGTTTAATCAAAACGTAAGCGATTTGTGTACAATATGTGTGTGCGTGTATGCACATTCAGCAACAACGACATGTTGTACAGACACGCATCGTCTGCACGCGCATAGCAAAACGAACACATCCGTCGAACACACACGCCAGCAGGGACATGTCAGCCGGGCGAGCGGATGTTGCTTTACAATTTCGCACCACAAACCCATCGTCTGTGTGCCAGCAGCGGGTATTGGCTAGTTATATTGACTCGATAAGCTTAAATGCGATATATTATTCACAGTGAAGTGGAACGGTTGAAACACAGTCGACGGTTGATAATGCGAATGAAGCTACTTTGCGATGCAGATCAGCGAGCATATTGATTTGTATGGATACTGCACGCAATTCCGATGAAACGCATTCGATGTTGTTGCTCTCGAAATCGGATAACAACACTGATTAATATTATCGGGGCATAATTTCCATACAACAGTGCAGATAACTTTCATCTACAATCGACTACAATCGAAACAAACCACCACCACCATCAGCACACGGACTAATTCCATTGAATTCATTTTTCAATGACCTCACCCCCGGCGGTCCACCACCGGTCTGCACGCACGCAACGTTGCACAATTGTGTACTCGCACACGAACACATACATACACACTCGCACTGTACACAATTCGATCGATTCAGCAGACAACGACGCAACGCAGAGCAGAGCACAGAACAGCATAGCACAGTTTTGTGTTTTTTCATCGTGTCTTTGCCAGCGGGTGAGAGGTGATTTTTATTTAGTTGTTAATCCAATTGGAAGCCCAACCGAGCTTGCTGGCTTCACTTTGTTCTGTGTGTATCGTAGTCATATATGCGATGTGTACGTTTTGCGAAGCGTAGATGCGGTATGTTTGCACAGCATATCTGCATAGATGCACCACCGGTCGGACAGGTTTAATCAACACGCGCTCGCGCACACAGACACACACTCACTAGAATGTGGGCCATTCGCCACATATACACGCTATTTGCTGATACTCGCTGAGAATTTAATTAATCAGCCTTCTGGCCATCGCGAACACGAGCACGCACACACACACGCCGAAGTTTGCCAGTGCGGCCACAACTACGCCAGCATTAAATGCCAATCATATGAGTAGGATATCTTATTGCTCGCGTCGATACGACTTTGCATTTTCAATGAGCTGTTTATGTTTGGTTCAAATTCTCACTCGATCAAACGCACACACACATTTATTGACAAAGTGTGCTCGCGAGTTCGCACTGCCACTATAAATACGAAATGTGTATTAGCACTCCGGAACATCAAAGCGTCCAACGACACTTTATATAAGCACGTGCACACACACTCACGCGGATGGAAAACCGTCAAAGACATTTACGGAATTTCACTGCAAATGTAATAATAGTTGATGTGTATTTAACGTGCATTCGCACACACTGCTCACTGTGCAGTGTATATGTGACTCTAGGTTGAGTGTGTACATTGCTCAGATCAATGCGAGTGCACACAGTGAATATACGGTATTATATGTACGTAGCATTCGCACAACATACACAATTGCTGAGCATAACGTCGTCGTCGTATTCCGCGAACTATCACTTGCACAATTTGTCCGATATATTATACATATCCATGCACATGCACAGCACACACCATCGAAGGGATTGCATGTAGTTGGAAACTTTTGCAAATCGCTTCGAACATTTCTCGCACACTCGCACTACCGCAATCCACGCGAAGCAGGTGCTCACACTGTTTCTTGTTGATTTCACACACCGTCGTCTTCGTCGTAGTCGTCGTCACAGCACAGCACCACCATCGAGCATATCCAAAATCACTCGCGATTTCGCGAATCGAACGCCCGAGCTCTTTCACAGACGCAATGGTAACCGAATAACATGAAGCGCGCGCGCGTGAACGCGTGATTCGACGCGCGGTCGGACGGACGGACGGAACGCACACAACGTACCTGTTTGACGTGTCACCTGCGGCCTCCGCGGCGATACTGAACGTCGGCGCACGCTCGGGCTGGCACAATGCTGCTGCCGATGCGACGTCTTCGCCGTCGCCGATGCCGATGCCATTGATGCACGTGCTCCGTTGCTTCGGCGCCGTCGCCGTCGCTTTCGTATTGTCGACGCTGGAGCTGGAGCTTGCTGCTGTCGGAGCTTGCTGTACCACTAAAGCTGCCGCTGTTCCAGCTGCCGCCGCCGCTGCTGGCAATGCTGTCGCTGCTGCTATTATGCTCGATGTAATCACAGCGCTCTCCGTGCCATCCGATGTGGCAGCAGCATTCGCCGTTGTCGTGTGGGAGGTGAAGGTTGCGGGCGGCAGCTGCTGCTGAGGCCAATTGTTGTTGTCGTTATTGTTGTTGTGCGATGGTGCGCAGATGGTGCTCTCTTTGTGCAGAGCATTCGGCGCCTCACTGGATGATGCTTCGATGTTGCGCAACACATTTGTTGCCAAATTGTCGATACTCCCGACGACACAAGAGGCGGCGGCTGCGGCGGCGTTCGGTGTGATTGCAGTGCTGCGAATCGCTGCGCTCGTCGTCGGTTCCCCTCTGGCGGCCAGTGCAATGTTATTGTTCTGCGAAGCTCGAGTGAGCGACGGTGTATCGTTGAGAGCGGTATCATCGTGCTGCGTGATAGCAGCAGCCGATGCCGTGGTCGACGTCGAAGTCGATGGTGTTGATTCGAGTGCTTGACGCTGGGGGAAAGCTCCACCAGCGGATTCGCTGATGTGTATCTGAAGCGAGTCGCCGACGACGTCGCATTGTGGTGAAACTGAATGCTCCAGCAGCATAGTCGACGGCTGGCTACTGGCGCTGATGTTTGTGTCGCGCAAACTCGATTGTGGCTGAGCGCCGCCGCCACCGCCGCTCGATGATGACGATGTTATCGCTGTGGTGGCAGTGGCTGGAGTTAAAGTACATGTTGGTGCTGGAGCACATTGCTGAATGTGAGGCTGTGTGGCGGAACACAAAGGAGACATGTTGGTGGTTAGTTAAAGTTGGAATGACGCAAAGTTCGGTTGGATTTAAAAGGGGGATGCATGGCGTTGAAAAATGTTTGACAATTTACGCCACATTCAAACTCTTGGCCAACAACCGTGAAGCATTTATATTACCGCTCGTAATTCATTTAACTACGCAAATCTAGCAATCCCTTTCAGGCTGAACGGGGCACACGGTAATTGACTGTAAAATTCACGAGCGAGAATCCCGCTTTCAAGCATTGATGATGGCGCATTGATGTTCGTCGTGCACAATAGCACAGTACACGAATAGGTGCTTCGCTAAGCGCATGGCGCCAGGAATATCTTGTGGAAAATGTCCTCGGATTAAATAGGAGACGGTTTTTTTAGTTTATTTTTAATGGCCATGTTTGTTGATATTGATCATTATAAGAACAAGCTAATGTTGACAAGAGAGGTGTAAAATTCAAAGTATCTAGTTACTGATTAAATACATCTGCACGAATACTAAAGCAATATGTAATTACTGGATTTATTGTGCATTAAGACGCAACTTATCAAACTGAACTTTAAAGATTACGACAGATTATTACCAACCCACGAAATATGAATCACATAATAAGCACAAGAACTTCGTAATACATCTTATCGCACTCATCCAAAAAGGGCCGATGTCACATAAAACCCCAAACTTTGCAGATGGGCTTTCACTCGCGGTCATCCAACCCGCACGCACCAGCACACGCACCACGCCAACGTTGCGCGCATATATAAATCGCATCGCATTTGGCGAATTGATTGCGCACGCGTCCATAAAATGGAAATAAAGAAAACACGCACGAACACACCAACGCATGACCATAATCAATCTATCGTCTTTTGTTACGCACACACACACACACACGCACGCACGAGATCCCGCCGCCGCCAATATAATTAATGAGAGCCATTCCGAGTATTTTCCATATAATACACTCACCATTGACGACGTCGACGTCGGCAGCGCAAACGTCCCAGCAGTCTTCTCGCCCGTCTCAGTCGTCATCTGCTCCGGACACTTGACGGTCTGCGGCAACACGCGCTCCGCCGACAGGAACACCTCATCATCGTCGACAGCCACCGCGGCCGCAGCGGCATCGATTTTACTGCTCGCCGGCGCCGCTTCGCCACCCACCATCGCCGCCACAGCCGCCGCCGACTGGCAGCTCGGCAATCGGCGCACGCTGACAATCTCACCACCATCGCCGGCGCGCAGCTGCATCACCTCGCGCACCTGAGCGGCCACCGTCTCCGACAGCGTTGCATCGCGACCGCCGGCCTCCGCAACTCCGACGACGGCGGCAGTGTTCGGTCGCACCGAGCGCCGCGGCGCCGCGACCGGTGCTTCTTTTGTCGCACCAAGTGCTATTCTCGCGCCGACGTGCGATTGCGATGCCATCGCAGCGCCGCCGCCGCCGCTGATTGCCGGGGCGGACGCAGCGGTGCTAACGATGGCTGCGGGCGGCGCGTGCGAGTGAGCTGCGCCCGCCGCGCCAATGCCGTACGGCGAATTCGGCAGCGTCAAGAGACCGCCACCGGTAGCTGAGGCGGAGGCGTCGCCGCCGAACGAGAACGCATTGAAGCCGCTCGCTGTCGGCGACGATGAGTAGGGCGTGTTGGGCGGTGCTCGCATCTTGGGAATGGCGCCGCCGCCGCCACTTGTGGCCATCGGTGTTGTCGCAGGCTTTTGTGTGGCACAGCCGACAGCCGCGCTAGACTCGTTGGCACGTGAACTGCGCTGCGTCGACGTGTCGCCACCGGGGACCACGGGGACATTGCGATTTTTGCTCGCCACGATGGCTGCTGTCGCTGTCGCTCCGGCATAATAAGTTTCCGCTGCGCGCGGAATCGTTTCGAAAGCAGCGTGCAGCTGATATTTATTTGTCGTTTTCTGCTGCTGTTGTTGCTGCTGCTGCTGCTGCTGCTGCTGTTGCTGCCGCTGCTGGTTCATCGAGCTCTGCTTGACGATGTCCAAATGCTTCATGAAATCCTCAGCATAGCTTGTGGTCTTGCGGTGCGGCTGCTCCTGCGGGTTGAACTGCTGGTGCTGCTGCGCGTGGTGCATCTGCCCGTGTGCATTCGGTGCCGACATGCGAGCGCTGCTCTGTCGACTGAACGGCTGCGGCGGCCCATCAAAATCCGACGATGACAGGCAAGTGGTCGGTGTCGACGTAGAGCACTCGCACGTGCGACATTCTCCGCCAGTGAGCTGAGGGCAGACGCCCTCCGTGAAGCCGCACGAACCGTGACCGGTTGTGTCGTAGCTGCAGCGACGACACGACGAAGCAGACGGCTGCTCGTAGCCAAAGCGGCAGCTCTCGGCACTGCCAAAGTAGCGACGTCGCTGGGCGGCGGCGGCTGCGTCGACGGCCGGATCGCCTCCGCCTCCGGTCAGACTCGAGTCGCTGGCATCGGCGGCGAAGTTGCGCAGCGCAGCATCCGGCAGCATGACGGCCGAGGCGG
Organism: Exechia fusca; assembly: GCA_024741255.1. Lineage (NCBI taxonomy): Eukaryota > Metazoa > Arthropoda > Insecta > Diptera > Mycetophilidae > Exechia > Exechia fusca. Next base: position 3,851 of record JANTBZ010074698.1, on the reverse strand, counting down.
CCACCATGGCGTTGCTGGCCCGACGACGCATCGGCGGCGGCGGCTGATGGGCGAGATGCTGTTGCTGTTGCTGCAGGTAGCGCAGCACTGCGGCCGAATCGGCGGCCGAGGTTTCCGACCGGACGGACATATTCTCGGCACTGTGGATGGAGGCGCGCGAGTCCGTTTTGTAGATGCCCGCCGCAGGGTAGTTGAACATGTCCAGCTGGTTGTAGGATGCCGAGGTAGTTGTGTACTGGGGTTGTGGCGCGTATGGTCGGCCGAAGGCGGGCGGATTGTTGAGGGGGGGTTGAGGCGCGAATGAGCTCGGCATCGGATGCGAAGGATGAATCGATGCTGCTGACGATGCGGTTTGGCCGTAGGAGGCGTTCGCACGTTCGCGAGTTGCGGACGCAGTTGTCGGGTAGTCAAAGAACTCGGAGTGCTGGGGTAATTGATTTTGTGGCTGATGCTGATGCTGGTGGTGATGTTTTTGCTGACGCTGCTGGTGGCTGGTGTTGGCGGTGCTGGACTGGGAATGTGTTGGTTGGTTCGTTTGATGGATGCTATTGGAAACGATATTCGGAATTTTTGAATGTTGAGATTATTTATTCATGAATAATTTCACGATGCAAAGCTCATAACAATCGCGCTATATACAATGCAGTGGATCAACGAAAATCAAAACCAATTTAATCACTCTATATTCAGAATAACGAGACACGATTTTTTGTAACAAGATTGTAACAATCAACGCGCGATGCTCTTCATATAAACTTAACAAGGTGGTTTGAGGTTTAACACCTCGTAACAAAGCTTGTAAGCTCTTATAACACCTCGTTACTACCTTATTACTCCATCTAAGACCTTTTGAGACTTTTTAAGACCTCGTAAGACCTTTTGAAACCTCGTAGCTAGTTTATTAGCCCTTTTAAGACCTTGTAAGACCTTTTGAAACCTCGTAACTGACACGTTGACTTGTAAACACCTCGTAACTAGCTTATTAGCCATTTTAACACATCGTAGCTAGCTTATTAGCTTGGACAAATATTATAATTTGCAAACTTGTTAACAATATTCACGGGTCGGTCCCACTGTCAGATGAACATTCCACTCCCACGAGCGCCTGATGAAAAATAAATCTATATAAAGCGAAAGTATCATGATACGAACTGTTCTCTAGATCTCCACAAAATGTAATGCCACTGTGAGTGAAAAGGCTCCTTACCTTCGATTCCCCGTTTGATGCTGTTGGTGCATCGAATCACTTGAAGACGACGACTTGTTACGCTTCTGCTGCATCGTATACTGATGCGTCTGCGGCATATTCTGCAACATTGCTGGCTCGCCAACGGTATTCTGCCCATAAAACGGCTGCATCGATCCACCCATCGACATATCCTGCCCGAACAGCGGCTGCGCCATTGGAGACTTGGCCATCGCTCCGTGCAACGGATTATACTCACTCGTGAACGCCACCGGCGTCGTTTCGATCTTGAATACACCCGGATTGTTCGGATTATACGACTGATATTGTAAAACATGCTGCATGCCGGCCAAGCCTGCGGGAATTCCGCCGCTCGTCGGGGCCTGACCGCCGGCCATCGAAGACGAAGGAGCCTGCGAATCAGCACTGGCCGCCGCCGGTTCCGGATGATGCTTGCCGCCGCCGCCACTGTGCTTTCGATGGCCCAATGACGAGTACTCGTACAGTCCCTTGGCGGTAGTGCGTCGCTGCGTGGCGTTAGCCGTGGCGCGACAAATGTCACACTGCGGATCAGCGCACTCGCGATTGCATAGCTCGCAGTCGGCGCAGTCGGCGTACGAAGTCGGAGCAGCTGCCGACAACGGTGCTTGATGTGTCGACGCTGCCTGCTTGCGATGGCCGCCGCCGCCCCCGCTTCGTCGATCGACAAAGTAGATTTCCTCGTAGATGTTCTCTTCGCTCTTCGAAATACCTCCACCTCCACCTCCGAATGCATAACCGCCAAACTGCGAGCTCCCTCCAAAGCCACTGCCAGACCCGTCAGCTGTGACCGTCCTCGATCGCCTGGGCGGCGGCATCGTCGTCGGATACTGCTGCTGCTGCTGCTGCGCCGATGCCGCCGCCGCCTGCGCTTTCTTCCCTGTCGATCCCGCTGGGGCCGATGGCGCCGTCGCCGACGTCGATCGCATGCCCTCCTTCAGCAAATAGTAATTGAAGCTCTTCATCCCGATCTCCGCTCCGCGCAACAGCCGCTTGCCAATCTCCAGCCTGCTCAGCTGCTCCGTAGTCTCCATGGCACGCGTCTTATCCTGTCCGTACGGCAGATAGGCGCTCGCAATATGCTGCAGCTCGATGTTGTTGCGCAGATCCTGCGGCGAGCAGCGCTCCGCCGAACGGCGTCGCTGACGAATGGCGCCGAAAGTGCGCGACAAACTGCCACCCGTTGTGCCAGCGCTAGCCACTTCTGTTCGTTGCCAGTCGGCCGGAGCAGTGTCGGTGCGCTGGCGCTGGCCATGGGGCTTCGCGGCCACTGTGGGCGCTGTGGAGGCTGCTGCTGCGTTAGTCGACGACGACGAGGAGACGGCCAGCGGAGGGGCGGGCATCGTGTACGATCGGCTGCTGGGCGCCGTCGATTTGCTGCTGGTCGTGTCGCGATCGCGCTTGCTGAAGCACAGCGTGCGCTTCTGCTGTTTGCCGAGGCCGCGGTCGAGACTCTGGCCGCGTCGGCCGGCCGCATAGTCCGACTCGTCGGAGCTGTACGTCACGGTGACGGCTGATTGGCGTTGCTGCTGCTGCTGGTGATGCTGCTGGCGAGCGCCCGCCGAAAGATGGTGATGATCGTCGGTTTTGTGGAAGCGTTTCTTTTTGGCCGTAGGTTTGGCGGCGGCTGTGGCGGCTGCGTGACGGTCGTCGGCCGAATCGCAGCTGGACATGTCGGCGGAGCAGCCGGCGAAGCGCTGTTTGGAGGCGGAGGTGGAGGTGTTGGTGGAGGTGGTGGAGTGGAGTGTCGAGCATGATTTGCGGTGCTGCGAGTCGAGGGCGCTGTTGCGACGCATCGGGATGGCGAGGTGGCTGATGTCGTCGGTGTAGGCGGGGTCGTCGGCGTAGCGGGGCGCCTTGTCTTTGGACTGTGGAGTAAGATTTTCGAGAAATTTCTTCATTTTTACAAAGATCTGGTTACAAATATTTCACAGATTGAACTGTAACTAAAAACAAAAATGTGCCTTTTTCGCTGCATTTTCCATCACTTTTTCGAGCATCTCGGTCGGTGAAGAGATGAATTCTGATTATTTCTGGCGTACAAGTTTCCATCCAAAGAATCCTACAAATATGGGTCCAGGGTGGTCCAGGTGACGTGGTGCATATACTACACGCACAGGTTGTGAAAAACGTTCGCTCTGAGCAATTGGACCTTTTGTTCAGAATTTTTTTTTGTAACGGCATTGTTTAAACTCACAAGGGAAGAGTACGAGGTGGATCTCACAGATCAAAGAGTGCTTTCCTGAGGCGATACTAGGCAAAATAAAGTTACTCTTGTGCCAAGATTCTAGCCTGCGGCGGTAGTTCTAAGCTGATGAAGACATAGTTTTTGTATTGAAGTATTTTTCAGAGAGAGAGCCCTTTCTGAATCCTCTCTGCAATACTGCATCAAAACCTAGAGTGATTTTTCGAATTTCATTTTTGAGCTTATTAGTTTCGATATGGACACATAACCCGAGAAACAATCGCCGGCCATCGTCGTTACGGCCAAGGGACGGTCACGGCCTTCTCGGTCTGGTTATGCCTCTTGGCCGGCGGCCGGCGGCGCCCTACCGGCGGTGGTCGCCGGAATTTCAAACAGCTAACAAATAGATACCGTCTAGACAGGCCATGTCCCTTGGCCAAT